>VMDO01002294.1:0-14323 GCA_007922755.1 Pedetes capensis
ACCTCAGAGCAACGCTCTACCAACTGAGGTAAGTCCCAGCCCCAGTTTGGTGGTGCATGTCTGTAATCCTAGCACTAAGGTGGCTGAGGCAAGAGGATCTTGAGTTGTAGACCAGATTAGCCTACATAGTGAGTTCCAGCCAGTCTGGGATACATAGACCATGTCTCAAAAAAACAAAACAAATAAACAAGAAATTATTGCAGATGTATTAAAAGTAGTAAAATTTAAGGGACAGTATCTGTGGGTTTTGTCAATTAACTTTTTATTGGCCTTTATTCCTGTCAGTTTGAATTTAAAAGTGGATTCCAAAATTATGTATGATTGGGATGTAAAAACCCAGAAATAATGCTTTTTTAAATGTATATCCTTTCTTACCAAGTCTGGTAATTGGCAGTTTTTTAGAACCAGTAAGGGTGCTGAAACCAAGACCTTACACATACTTTGCAGGTGCTCTGCCACTGAGCTGTACCCTAACCCCTTTTGTATTTTTAAAATTGAGATAGGGTCTTGCTGAGTTGCACTGGCTGCTTCTGGCCTCAAACCTATGATTCTCCTGCCTCTGCCTCCCAAGTCACTGGGATTATAGGCATGCAATATCACACTCAGCTGATAATTTGACTTCTTAATCATGACCAAATATGTCTAAGATTGAAAACACATCTGATGTTCATGCTTCGGTTCTACTTCTCATCTACTAACTTAGTGATTAGATCAGGTACTTAAATTCTGTGATTTATTAAAATGAACAAATTAAGTAATTTTTTTGTGCTTCTTATCTCTCCAAATGCTCCATTAAATGCAGTTGTGTGTGAAACAACTGTGTTTTTAGAAACAACAATGAATGTATGCATTCAATATCAGATGTGTTTTAAAACACTTTTTCTAAGGTATTGAAATATATTGTTTACAGACAGAAGCATTTTCAGTTATTAATTTAATGTTACCTGCCATACCATGTATGATGAAACAAACCTTATTTCAAAATCTAAAGTATTGGATTCATGTCCCATCCCTTTTGTGGATGAGGTGATTAACCTCTCTTAGCATCTGTTTCCTTAAGTATAAACAATAACCTCTGCACAGCGCACCTCTGAGGGGCAAAAAAACATAACAGTATGTAAAGTGTTTTGTAAATTGTAAGTACCCTATAACTTTAAGGTACTAGTACTTTGAAAGAACATTCAAAGGCAAAAAGCACTCAGAGGAAGTACATGAAATGAGAGATAAAGTAAAGTAAATAAAAATGAAGGTGAAAGGTGAGCTTCGTAAACTGTGAAATTTTTTTAAGTAGACAACAAAAATACACTTAATCATTTGTTGTTGTTGTTAGGTGCCGTCGAGTCGGTATCCGACTCATAGCGACCCTCTGTACAACAGGGGAAACACTATTGTCAGTGCTTCTCTGCTGTTCATAGGGTTTTCAATGGCAGATTGATTTTTGGGAGGGGGTTGCCAGGTCCTTTTCCCTACTTAATCATTTAGATCACTTAAATTTGCGAAACAAGAAAATAATCCTTTATGACCAGATTGAAAGACATCTGAAACGGTCTAGTTAAAACTAGTACTAAAATATTTTAAAATAAATGTAGAACATGTTCATTGTCAAAAATAAGAATGCATAATTGACTGATATAAAAGTAAGTTTACTTTTAAACTATTCTGAAGTCTTTCTAGAGTCAGCCCTTCTTAACAAACATTATGTATTCATTCATTCAGTAAATATATGTTGAACAAAGTTCTCTGTGCCTTATAAAATTGTGCATTTATTGTGCTAAGTGTTGGGGCTGAAATAGCTAACAGAGATGATTATCTGCTCTCATAGAGCTTATATGCTATTAATGTGGACACACAATAAGCAAATAAAACAAACAAAATAATTATAGCTTTTATGTCTACTTACAGGAAATTTAAAAAACATGCTCTAATAAAGAAGTATTGTTGGTAGAGTAGGAGTTATTTTAAATAGAGTAGTCAAGGCCTTGCTCACATATTGATATTTGAGACCTGAGGGATTAGGAGTCTGTGTGTATGTTCACCTGGATACATACATATAAACATTTTATCTGCAGAAGTGACTTTTTTTTCTGTGACATTACATTAGCTAGTATTTTGTGGATATATCAGTACCTACAGGTTTATCTTATTAATATTTTTTATTGTTCTTTATGATGAAAAAACATGTTTTTGAGTTCTTGGTAGCAGTATAAATGTTTTGAAATGCAGTTTAAGATTAACATTCAACTAAATGTGGTGGTAAATGCCTGTAATCCCAGCGCTCCAGAGGCTGTGGAAGACGAATTGTAATTTTAAGGCCAGCCTGGCTTTCGTAGCAAGATGCTGTCTCGGAGTCATTTGACGTTCATATACTCTTTCATCAGTTTTATTCATAATAATTTATCTTGAAGATGCAGGTACCAAGTAAAGATTTATAGTTTAGACTAACATAAATCTGACAACAACCTAGTTAATACAATCAATAAAGGAGACTAAATACATGAATACTTACTAGCTGTTAAACAGATTAAGGTAGACCTCTGTGTGGAAAAATGCCCAGGTTATATTATTAATAAAACAAAGGGCAGAAAATTACATATAGTCTGATTTCCTTTGTGGAAGAGATGAGAGGGAAAGATGTAGATGCGCATGTGCTTGTATGTGTAATAAAGTTCTACCAGACCACACAACAGCATCAGTACTGATTACATCTGAGGGATGAGACTGAAAAGGGCTGACGATCAGGAGGAAGGGACAAAACAATGTCTTGTAAATTTTTTGAAAGCTAAATTAAAAATCTGTTTGAAATTAAACTTGAAACATTTAAATCTATGCCTATTATTTTCTACTTTGTTCAAGGTATTTTGGAACTCTTTGTTTAAAAGTTTTTATTTCTCGAAACAAAATACTCTGCCATGGAAGAAAACATAGGTTGAGTATTTGTGAATTATCTCCAGGTGTTAATTGTTACAGCATTTTTTTTTCCTGAATAATGAATCCTATCAAAGTGGTTAAGTATAGCTTATTATAATGTTAGAAATAAATTTATTAAACCAAGTATTTTGTTGAGTACATGTGTGTGTAAGCAGTGACTCTACTATATAGGTTATTAGGAGAGGTGATATAAAAATCATAGCGTCTACTTAGAGTAGACCTTAGAGATCTGAGTGTTTAGCTGACCTTGAGACTTAGTTAAGTGATGTAAGATGACTAATTTGCATGAGAATCAGAACTGAAACCTAGATTTTCAATTTTAAAATCTAGTGTAACAGTTTCTCACATTTTAATGTTTCCAAAACAAAAATCATGTTCTTTGTTTTCCACTTACCTTCTCTTAATTTCACATTCAGTCTTTTCAGTCAGTATGGTGTCTACACTTATTGGCAAGGTTGGTTGGACAGGTGTGTCATTTGGTAAGATGACAATGCATCTAGTGATTTTAAGACAGAGTATTGGAATGTCAGTAGTATTATGAATGGTGATGGGAGTTACTCCAAAGTTATTGAATCTGCATGGTACCACGCAGTTCTAGATTTTTGACTATGAATCTAAATAATTATAATGCAAGCTATGCAGAGCACCAATCTGTGCTGAGCTGCACAGGAAGAAATACTTTTGTCATATTTCACAGGCAAGAAAGGCTTTATGAACAATGTGGCATTTGAGCTGACCCCAGAAGAATGAGTGGGATTGTACCTTGGTTAGGTTACATGAAGATGGAAAGAGGATGCATTTCAGATGTAGAAGAAATAAGGCACAATGTACATAAGGAGACTGACAGGGAACTCAATTTACCAGTGTTCAGAGAAGTATGAATATATTGGGAAAGTGGCTGTCAATCAGATTATTTAATACCAGGTTATAGCATTGAGATTTACTGAGTAGTTGGAAGACCTCAGCAGTTTTCAGGGACATGAGGAAATAAGTAGCACTTTAAAAGGATCAGTGTACAGGAGGTATGCCAGGTGGTTTCAGAGAAGAAAGAAAGGAATCTATGATACCAAATAGGATTTTGTACTCAATCACATGCAATGTTTAAAGCCTCAACTAGGTGGTAGCAATGGAAAGAGAGACTTTGTTCTTGCCCCTTAAAGGCTTGTACATGGTGAACATTTATTGAATGTTGGATAAGTATTCCTACAAAAGAAGATAGGACTAGATTTAAGATTCATTGCATATTTAGGATAAGGGAGAAGAAAAGACTGGTGTTTTATACTAAGTACAAGTAGAATGGAATATTCTTTATAAATCTAAGATTATAATCGTTATTTGGGTTAAGGAAGTTTGTCCTGCTGCTCTTGAGCTATACTATAATGAATGTTGTTTTTACATAGTTTTGGTGATGTAGTTTGTATAATGTTGAGCATTCATTTCAGCTTTCCCAAAAATGATGTATTTTAAGACCAGAACTGTGAGGGCTAGATAACAACTTAGTGCCTCAGTGATAATTTCGGGTATTTGTTGTTGTTAGGTACCATCAAGTTGAGTCCAACTCATAGCAACCCTGTGTACAATGGAAGGAAACACTCCCCAATTCTGTGCCAGGCACATGATCTTTTTTATGTTTAAGACCATTGTTGCAGACATTGTGTCAATCTATCTAGTTGACCTTTCTTTCATTGACCTGCCACTCTCCCAAACATCATGTCCTTCTCCAGGGATTGGTCCCTCCTAACAACATGTCCAAAATATATGTAAAATGCAGTCTAACCATCCTTGTTTCCAAGGAGCACTCTGGTTCTTCTAGGACAGATCTATTGGTTCTTTTGGCAGTCCATGATAGATTCAATATTCATCTCCAGCACCATAATTCGAAAGTTATCAATTTTCCTATCTCCCTTATTCAATGTCCAGCTTTCACAAACACATGATGTGACTGAAAATACTATGGCATGAGTTAGGCACATTGTCATCCTCAATGTGATATCATTATTTTCCAACACTTTAAGGAAATCTTTTGCAAAAAGAAGAGGTTTTCTCAGTGTAATCTGTCTTTTGGTTTCTTGACTATTGCTTTCATAGGTGTTAATTGTAGAACCAAGTAAAGCAAAACCTTGGGCAACTTCAATCTTTACTCCACTGATCATGAAGTTGTATACTGACCCAGTTGTAAGAATTTTTGTTTTGTTGATGTTGAAGCACAATCCATACTGAAAGTTATGTTCTTTGATCTTCATTAGTAAATGTTTCAAATCTTCTTCACTTTGAGCAAGCAGACTCGTGTCATCTGCATAATGCAAGTTGTTACTGAGCCTTCCTCCCATCCTGATGCCACATTGTTCTTCATAAATTCCAGCTGCACGAATTATTTGCTAAGCGTAGAGCTTGGAGAGGTACAGTGAAAGGATACAGCCCTGGTGCACACCTTTCTTTCAGGGATATAGTAGTTAAAAAGAAGTCCTGCAGGTGACTTTTCTGGATACAAAGATGGATGTAGAAATTATCAGACAGAAAGCTTGAATTTGAATTTGATGCTATTATTTTGTTAGAAAAGAAGAGATATGTGTCATTATGCCTCACTAAAACAACAAAAGGATAGTATGCCTGAGTATCTTTTATTTGGTAGCTATATTTTTAAAATGCTAAATTATGCAATAATGTCATAGTTGGCAGAATATTATTTGGGTCTGAAAGATGTCACTGACAATCTGGCTGCTTATATACTTGATTTTATACAGTTTCAATGCTGGATCAGTATGTTTTTCATTTTAGATTATGGTCGTATTGTCATTCAGAATATCTCCCATTTGATGCATGCTAAAGAGACCAACAACAAAGAGACCACCAGAAATAAAAAGTATAATTTGTTATACATTTTGAGAAATGTTTTAGTATTAACATATTAAATGCTACTACTGTCTCATAGCTGTAGTAATATTATCCTAATATTTAACTGTATGCATATTCTTAAAACATTTGTATGCCACTAGAATTATTAGCTTTCCTTTACACAGTATATACCTGAGCATTGTAGACCTCAAGTAGTAAAATGAATATGAAAGACTTTTTAGCTAGATTGATGATGGTTTTCTCCTAATTTTTAGAATTTCTCTTCAGTTCACACTCTTTTAAAATTTGAGTAATTGTAGTTTAAAGTAGTTTTGTTAAGGATTTTGTTTAGGGTTACTTGAATTCTGTTGTTTTTTACCCAATCTGAAGAGAAAAAGTGCTAGAATTTGGGTTTCTGAATCTAAATCTTTAAAAACAATCATGTTCTTTCTCTCTCTCTCTCAGCTACATCTTGGAAAATTGCTTATGATTAATGTAAATCATTAAGCTCAGTTTTTCTTTTTATTGGTCAAAATGGGTAATGAGTAGAAACATCTTTACACACTTTGTCATATTTATTTCCTCTGGGGGTGTCGGGGGCCTTATTTGGGAGATACTACTTTGGTTTAGGATGAAAGGAGAGAAGGCTATCTTTTTCCTGGCCTCACTGCTGTGGTAGGTGCGTCATTAACATCTGGCACACCTTTTTTAATCGTTCTTTTGATGACAGGAAAAAGTCAGATGATTTCCTCAGAATTAAAACATAACCTCTTGCACACATTTGGGAGGAGTATTTTGGGTTCATTTTATTTTATAACTTCCTTCGATTGTTTATATAAGTCATTTGTTTAGACCAGTGGTTCACTGCAAGGGCTGCTTATCAGAACACACACATAATAAAAATTCCCCAGTAGAGTGTGTTCCTGTGTTATCAGATTACTACCTCTCTACCCCTTGAGAGTTAGTCCCTCGGAGAAAGAGCTATCTAGTCTGTTCCTTCCATTGAAATTGTTTAAATACTCAAAATATGTAACCTATTCAGTAACTAATCATTAACTATTCAATAAGTATACTGATGGACACTTTAGGTATTGAGTTAGTTCTGAATTCCTTCATTTTGGAAGCAAATATGTTATTGTCTTAACAACCAATGAGACTGGGTACCACTAACTTCAGTTGGGCCTTACACTGTGAGGAAACTACATTAGGTTTTCATGATCTCCTCCCTTTCCCTTCCTTCATGAAGTGTCAAACCTACAGTTCCCTTAATTCAGCAGATAACCCTGCATTTCCCAATTAATTGGAAGTTGACATTCTTTTTGTGATTTAATGCATGTTGAGTTTTTGGTGACTACTCTGTGGATGTTTTCTGGATATTATAGTTTATAAATACTTACTAAATCAAATTCATTAACTGTGTTCTTAAAATTATATACAGCCCTAAGCACATGTCAGTAATCCCAGCTACTCAGGGGCTGAGACAAGTGGATCACGGTTTCAAATCCAGATGCACCCTGCCCAACTTAGCAAGATCCTCTCTCAAAACAAAAAAAACCGAGACTGTAGCTCAAGGGCTAGCATAAGATCCTGGTTCAACCTCCAGAACCACCAAAAAAGAAAAAGAAAAATTCTATAGAGGCTTACCTAATTTTTTTCCACTTAATCTGTCAATTTCTAAGAAATTTGTAATAACGTATGGTTGCAGATTTGTTCAATTCTTGAACTAGCTTTTTACTTTATTCAGAAGGCATTTTGTTAAGGCATTAGATGTCATGACTTGTCTTCCGGGAGAATTATTACTGTTTCCTCAAATCTAATATACCATGGATTATAAAATGCAGCCTGATTTCAAAGATGTTGAAATGTGAAAAAGTCCATCAAGAATCAAGAAAATATGGTGTTTGTTTCATCAGCAGGAAATACTAATTTTGTCCTGGTTAATTCATGTTAGCCTGCAACCATACCACTGTGGTGTCACATGTCAGAAGCTAAGCAGGGTCAAGCCTGGTTAGTCTTTGAATGTGAGACCACCTGGAAACACCAGGTGTTATAGGCTTGGGAGAAGAACCTGGCAACCCACTCCCAAAAAACAACCAGCCATTGAAAACCCTGTGAACAGCAGAGAAACACTAACAATAGTGTTTTGCCTGTTGTACATAGGGTCACTATGAGTCAAATACTCCACAGCACCTAACAACAACAATTCTTGTTATGTTCAACTCTTGTTTGATAAGGACTTTTCTGATTTCTTTTGAATAATTGTAGTAGTTGTTGGAGTCTAGTCCAACTCATAGTGACCCTCACAAGGTTTTCAGTAGCTGATTATTTCAGAATTGCTTCTGGAGTGGGTTGCCATGTCCTTCTCCCATTTTTACAGTGCTGGGGATCCATCCCAGGGGGTCAGAGACCACAGAGCAGCACTCTACCAACTGAGCTGACCCCAGCCCCTTTTTAATAGTACTGTCTGATAACTATTTGCTAGTTTTTTAGTTTCAAACTGTCATCCTTTAGTTTTAGGGTTAACATCTATAGACAGCTTTGCACTTACTGTTTTGATGAGTTCATCTTACTTTGTTCTTTCTGATTACCAAATGGCTCCTCTTAAAATTTGACACACATGTAGCTATACTTTTTCCCCAGCAGCACATAGAGTTAATCCTGATCTCTTTCCCTCACAGACTAGAAAACTTCATCACACTTTCACTGCCTTCTTGCTCATAAACTGTGCCTTCCTCCAAACCAGTCCTTCAAACCTGTGAAAAAGTGGTTTCAGATTCAGGTGTAGGTTCATCATGTTACAATTTAGAGGGTTCGGGTTTATGTTGGGTTTGGGTTTAAATACTATGTGGAGGTAGCAGGGTTTGAAGTAGAACCCGAACGTGAACCTGGTGAAAAGTTGGATTCAGCTTACCCCATCCAGTACTTGAGGGTTAAATCCAGGGCCTCACACATACTTTGCAAGTACTCTACCATTGGACTGCACCCCTAGCCTATATTTTACTGTTTTCTTTTGAGACAGGGTCTTGCTATTTTTTGTACACTGCCTCTGGCCCACAAGTCCTGATCATCCTTCCTCAGCCTCCCAAGTCACTGGGATTATAGGTCTGTGCCAATGTACCCACTTTGGATTCAGCTTTTAATGTATATGAGTATTTTTTTGGTAGCATTTGCTATTTTGTTTTTGTTTTTGTTTTGTTTTTTGAGACAGGGTCTCCCTAAATTACTCAGACTGCCTCTGGTCTCAAAGTTGCAATTCTGCCTCCACCTCCCGAGTCACTGGGATTACAGGCATGCACCACTGCTCCCGGCTCCAACATTAGCTATTTTATTATATATAAAAATTGATTTAAAAAAATTGAAAAAAATGTCATTCATCTATCTACACATAAGATTAAAATTCTGAACCTGAATCTGGACTGAACCTGAACCCTCTACATTTTAACATGTTGAAAGCCACACCCAAACCTCAACCTAACTTTTCTTGGGTTTGAAGTCCTGCTATATTCTCTGGGCCACAATTTCTATTTTCTTGGATTCACTGTTTTTCAATCACTTTCTTTGGTTATATCTTAGAGTAAATTTCTCAGAAAAGATATGCAAGAAATAAAAGTTAAAGACATTGTAGATACAAAAGAAGTAAAAGTTAAAGATACTGTATTTCTGAAAATATATTATTTACTCTCATATAAAGTGTTATCTTTTAATGTATTGTTAGGAGTTAGTTTATCATTCATTTGTTAATTTTATATTGCCTACTTTGTTCTCTGAAAACTTTCAAATTTTTTATATTTATCTTTTGAATTTGGAATTTCATGGCATTGATTTTTCTCCCTTCCTGTCCAATTGATACTATTCTGCTATTCATTAGCCCCTGCCCTTCCCTTCCCTTCCCTCCCCTCCCTTCCCCCTTCCCTTCCGTTCCTCACCTCTCCCCTCCTTTCCTCTCCCTTTCCCTCCCTTCCTTTTCTTTCCCTTCCCTCCCCTTCCTTTCCCTTCTCTTCCTTTCCCATTGAACCCCGGGTCTTGTCATACTAGGCAAGTGCTCTATCAGTAAGTCACACTCCCAGCCCCTATTTTATTGTTTAGTTTTTTTATTTTCAGACAGGGTCTTCCTAAGTTTTTCAGGCTGCCTCTGGCCTTCCATGTCACTGGGGTTATAGGTGTGCACCATGGCACCAAGCTATCTGTCCTTGTAAATGGGTCCTGAAATATTTTATGATGTTACATATTTGATTATTTATTGCTTTTACTGCTTATTCTGTTATGTCCTCTTAGACTTTGTTTGCTGCCTCTTGTCTTTGAGTGTTACAGTCTGGAAAAATCTCTAGAATTACTTTGTAATCCACTAGTTTTGTTTTTTTTTTTTTTAGTTCAATTTGATTTTCTGCATATGTATTCATTTTTTATCATGGTGGAAATTGAATCCAGATTCTTGTACATACTAAGCACTCTACTACTGAGCTACATCCACAGCTCTCTATTTTTTGTTTTGCTTTGTTTCAAGTTAAGGTCTTATAGTGTATCCCAGGCTGGCCTCCAACTTACGTACCTCCTGCCTCAGGCTCCCTAGTGCTATGTTGGTGTGTGCGACCATACCCAGCTCCTCCACTTGTATTTTTAATAAATTTTATTTTAAGATAGTTTTAGATTTACAGGAAAGATACAAAGGTAATTACAGAGTTCCCATATATTCCACACTGCTTACCCTGTTTTTGACATCTCAGATTAGTATGACAAATTCGTTATAGATAACCAACATTGATACTTTTGAGGGGGCATGGAAGTCTGAATCCCAGACCTTGTATACACTTTGCAAGTGCTCTACCACTGAGCTGCACCTCTAGCCTCTGTTTTTAAATTTTTCATCTTGAAACAGGGTCTCACTAAGATAACACAGGCTGCCTCTGGCCTCAAAATTGAGATCTTCCTGCCTCTGCTTCCCAAGTCACTGGGATTATAGGCACATGCTCCCCGTGCCCGACTCACTGATATACTTTTAATTAATTGAAGTCTGTACTTCATTCAGGTACTTTTTGCTTTTGCTGAATGTCTTTTTTCTGTTCCAGGATACTATTCAGGTTACCACATTACATTTAGTTATCATGCCTCATTGGGCTCTTTGCTGTAAGTTTCTCAGACTTTTGTTTTTGATGATTTTAACAGTTTTGAGGAGCACTGGTGGTACTAATGCCATCACCTAGCTGAGGTTTTTCAGATTTCTTCACTGTAAAGTTACTCTTTTTCCCCTCTTCCCATATTGTACAGTTTGGAAGAAAGGAACTATACACAGCCTACCCTGAAGGATTGGGGAGTTATGTTCTATTTGCCTGTGGGCAGAGTATTTACACAGACTATTTGTAATCCTTTATAGAGGCAATTTAGCCATTCTCTCGGTCTTGTTAGCTTGTGCATCACTGTGGCAGAATACCTGACAGAAACAAACTTATGGGAGGAATGGTTTAGAGGCTTACAGTTGAGAGGGCTTCAATCCACGGAGGCAGGGCAAGCATGACATTGGGCAGGTGGCAGGACATGTGGCAGTAGACCTTATGTCGTGGCATAACGAAGCAGAGAGGGTTTAGCTGGTGGTCTGGGAAAACCTCCAAAGACCCGCCCCCAGTAACCCGCTTTTCACAAAGCTAGGTCCCATCTCCCAAAGCTCCATACCCTCTCAGGACAGCGCCATCACCTGGGGACCAAACATCCAAACACATGACCTTTGGAGGACATTTTAGATTCACACCATAATACTCTGCCCCTTTTCCCCAAAGGTTCATGGTCATCTTTTAATGCACAATGTATTCACTCCAACTTTAAGAATCCCCAAAGTCTTAATAGGTCCAACCTTGTTCAAAAATTCAAGCCCAAGTCTCCACTGAGACTTGAGGCAAACTTAGCTGTGAGCTCCTGTAAAACAAACATAAAAACCCATATTACCAACATACAATGGCACAGAATGACCATTCCCATTCCAAAAGGGAGGAATGGGAGCACAGCAAGGAACAATCAGTCTGAAGCAAGACCAAGTTCCACTGGGGCACACAAATCCTGCAGCTCTGTGTCTGGCATCTGGTACACATGGTGACATCATCTGGGATTGAACAGGCTCGGGCAGTTCTGCCCCTGTGGCCTTGCCATTGACAGGCCAAATGACCCTCTTGAGATGACAGTTTTCCTTGGCAGATATTTCACATTGCAGGCATTCCCAAAAACATGGGGTCTCCATTGCATCTTAGGCTCCAACCTGGAAGCTTCACACACCAGCCCTTCAGGGGCTCTCCACAGGGAATCCAACCCTGGTACGTATTGCCTGGCCTGGCAGACTATTCTCTAGAACCCTGGTGGCAGCATCCATAACCCCTTACCTTTTACATTCTGCATGCCTGCAAAACCAGCACCAGCAAGATCTACTGTCAGCTCAAGTGGTAGCTGGGTCCCTTTTAACCACAGCTGCAGTGGTGGCCTTTGTGTGCCCAGGCTAGGAAACTACTTCCCTGGGCACCCCCTGGGGCCCCTTTTAGCACTCTCTTTATAAGTGACAGTCTTTCAAATGAATTGTTGTTTCACACCCTTGGGCTTAGATGGGAGGGGTCTGACCAACTCCTGTTTTGCCCCTAGAGCATTTCTTTTGTTCCATTGCCAAGTGGAAGGCTTCTTTTTAATTACAGTTAATCTCTCACAATGACTGCCTCTTTGTGGTTTGCCCATGTTCTAAAGATTTGAGGGAGGCTGAATTTAAAAGTAATAGTCTTGGCAGAGGAAATACTAAAATATTTGGGAAAGAAACACCCTTCTAAATAATCCATATATCAAAGAAGTCTGTTATAGTTTGAATCTAAAATGTCCCCCAAAGGTCTTATGTTTCTCATTACTTTTAAATTCAGCCTTCCTCAAATCTTTAGGAGGTGGGTAAGCCATAGACAAACTCTTTGCCAGAATATAGCATGAATGGCCTCTAGTCCAATTCCCAATGTTGTTCTCTTTTTCCCCATCTTTACTGTCTCCATTTCTGTCAACATACTGATCTCCCAAATTCACATCAGAACTACCCCTCAAGCTCTGCTTAGGCATTCCAGGGCTTCTCTCATCAGCATCTCCAGACTCTTCCAAACTCCTCCCACAAATAAGTTGCAACAGTGTATCACCTGCATGGTCAGGTTTCCACACAGCAATAGCCCCACTCTTTACCATCAATTTTCTGTGTTAGCCAGCTTGTGTTTCACTGGCAAAATGCCTGACAGAAACAAACTTGTAGGTGGAGTGATTTATTGGGACTCATGGTTTTGAGAATTTCAATTAGTAGAGGGAGGGCAGGCGTGAATAGTAGGACAGGTTGCAGCACCCGTGGAAGAGGAGTTCATGCCATGGCAACAGGAAGCAAAGAGGCCTCACTAGGACCAGGAGTCCAGATAAAACTGCCATGCCAGTGACCTGCTTACACAAAGCCAGGTCCCACTTTCCAAAGTTCCATTGCCTCCCAGAACAGCACCACCATGTGAGGACCAAACATCTAAACATGTGACTTTTAGGGGACATTTGAGGTTAATACCATAACACTTCCCAATTGATTGATTTATTCAGTCATTTGCCAATAGATTGATTTGTTCAGTCATTTCTTAATATTTTCTTAAGGATTTTTGCATCTATGTTCATGAGATGTTTTGGTCTGTAGTTTTCAGGTAATATCTTTATTTGACTTTCATAATGAAATACTAGCTTCCTTGGTCCATTTTTTGTCACTTTAACAAAATACCTGTGACTGAGTCATTTATAAAGAACAGAAATCTATTTCTTACACTTCTAGAGACTGAGAATACAAAATTAAGATACCAGCAGGTTCATTGTCAGTGAAGGCCGTTTCTGCTTCCACAGTGGTACTTTGTTGTTGCATCCAGAGGGGAGGAATATTGTGTCCTTGTGGGGCTCTCCCCAGTCTGGCCCAGATGTTCAGACAGGAAGCGCTGTGCACAGAATAATTACCTTAAGACCCTCTGGAGAAGGGCTGGCTGGCTCTGTGACAGCTGCGGAGTGGGATGCTGCGAAGGAAAAGCCTCGGATTGCTTTTACCTTTATGGGGACAAACAACTTTTTTTTTTTTTTAGAAATTTTTAATGTACATCATAATGTGATTCATTTTGACATGCTTTTCATTGTGACATTTTCATATATGCATTTGATAAACATTATTCATATAGGTTACCCCTTACCCTCCCCTATGCTTACCCCCTCCCACCCTTCCCATCTACGTCTTCTCTATCTTTTACTTAGTAGTATTTTTCTATATGTCCTTGGGTTCCAGTTCTGTTTAAGATAGAAACTTTTCCTGTAGTGATCTTTGTTTTTATCTTGTTAGAACAATTACATGCGATTTCTAGTCCATTTATATTGACATCATTCTTATCTTCCCCCCCTTTATTATGATCCGACCTTTGAATAGGATTTTTCCTTCTTGTAATTTTGAATCAGTTCCCTCATATGAGTGAGAACATGTGTTGTTTCTCTTTCTGAGCTCGTGTTCGTTCACTCAAAATAATTTTCTCTAATTCCATCCATTTTGCTT
>VMDO01002294.1:14423-33309 GCA_007922755.1 Pedetes capensis
CATTGTGTATATATACCATAGTTTTTTTATCCATTCTTCTGTTGAAGGGCACTTTGGTTGATTCCATATCCTTGCTATTGTGAAAAGTGCTGCATTGAACATGGAGATGCAGGTGTCTCTGTGGTATGATGACCCATCTCCCTTTGGGTAAATTCCCAATAGTGTTATAGCTGGGTCATATGGTAGATCTATTTTTAGTGTTTTGAGATACCTCCATATTGATTTCCACAGTGGTTGCACCAATTTACAGCTCCACCAACAATGTGAGAGTGTTCCCTTTTCCCCGCAACCTCACCAGCATTTGTTGTACAAACAACTCTTTATTGCCTCTGTCCTTACAAGGACAGAGGGACCCAAACAATTGTACAGCTAAGCAATTACAGCTCTTTTGACTGCCTTCTGGGCAGCCCTGGCTACAGCTCCCGATGGGATCTTCTGCCTCTGGCGCTGGGTCCAGAGACTGTCCTCAGCTTCTGCCTCAAAGTATTGGGCCAAGAGACTTTCCTCAGCTTGCTTGTAGAGTCGTCCTTGAGTGCGCCATCTGGTCGTCCGTGGTCTCAGTGGTTGTCTTCAGAGAGAGCTGGAGATCTAGTCCTCTGATGGAGAAGTCTTGAGGGCAAGTCCAGCTCACTGTGAAACTGCAACTGCTTATATAGGGCGTTTGACCAGTCACATTTGATTTCTTTGTTCTATTACTATCCAGTCATAGGGGAGAATCCGCAAAAGGTTTTATAGTTATAGCCAATCATAGTGTAGGGGATTTTCGGGGGAAGGGGGGGTTGCCTTGCCCAGACAAACCTGGGAAAGTCCCTGACTTGCCTCTGGCAAGTTCTTTTTGCCTGTTTAAATTGCCAGGTGAGAGACTAAGTCCTCAAACCCCAATTTGCCTGATTTGGGGTTTTTACATAATTTTTCCAAATTTATCCCTACAGAGTCATCACATGGTGAATGGAACTGAAAGGGGAGCTGGGGTATAGCTCAGTGATAAAGTTCTTGCCTAGCATCCTTGAGGTTCTGAGTTCAAGTCCCAGCACCACTACAAAAATAAATAAGGAACTGAAAGGGCAAAGGGGCACTCCCTTCAACCTTGAAGCCTTTTATAAGGGTGCTGATCTCATTCACAAGAACAAATCACCTCCCAAGGGCTACATGTCTTAGTATTATTACACTGAGGGTTGAGTTTGAACCAGGGCTTCTCTGGTTTGCAGGGGAAGCAAACCTTTTGGAAGGTTCAAATCATAGCACTGGCTTTGAACAGTACACTCTGAAATGGTTTTTCTTGCTGTTGACTTGTAGTTTTATTCTATTATAATCTGACAAGACACAAGAAATGATGTCATTTTTTTGGTCTTTGTTAAGACCTGCTGTATAGCCTAAAATGTGATCTATTTTAGAGAATGTCTGTGGCCTGCTGAGAAGGTATTTATTCTGTAGCTGTTGGATAGAATTTCTGGAGACATCTGTTAAGTCCATTTGACTTATGATGCAGTTTAACTCTGAAGTTTCTTTGTTGATTTTTTTTTTTTTTTGGTATGGATGTCCTGAAATGTCAATGAAAATGGGCCATTAAGATCACTGACTATTATTGTATCTGGACCTACCTATCCCTTTATGTCCAGTAGTGTTTGTTTTATGAAATTGAGTGCACCAATGTTTGATGCATGTATATTTACAATTGTTATATTTTCTTGATGGATTGTCCCCTTTGTTAATATGCAATGACTTTTTTTTATCTCTTCTGATTAATTTTGGCTTGAAGTCTACTTTGCATAACGTGGGTGTGGCTGCTCCTTGTTTTTGTCTTCCATTTGCTCAGTATATCACTTTCCATTCTTTCACGTTTAGTCTTTGTGTCTCATTGCCAGTGAGATGTGTATTTTTTAGACAACAAACTGTTGGGTCTTGGGGTTTTTGTTTGTTTGTTTGTTTGTTTGTTTTTTGCGGTACTGGGGGTTGAACCCAGGGCCTCGCGCCTGCATGCTCTGCAAGTGCTGGACCACTGAGCTGCACCTCAGCCCATTTTTTTTTACTTTTTGAGACAGGGTCTTGCTAAATTACACAGACTGCCTCTGGTCTCGACCTTGCGATCCTCCCGCCTCTGCCTCCCGAGCCGCTGGGTTTACAGGTGTGCACCACCACACCTGGTGGGTCTTGTTTTTTAATCCAATCAGCTAGGCTTTGTGTTTTAATTGGAGAGTTAAGACTATTTATATTTAGAATTATTATTGAGAAGACTGTGGGGATTTTTGTGTTTTTGTTTTTGTTTTTGGTACTAGGGAGTTAAACCCAGGGTCTTGCACATACTTTGCAAGTACTCCACCACTGGGTTGCACCCCCAGTCCCCTTTTATAATTTTTTAACTTGAGACAAGGTCTTGCTAAGTTATGCAGGCTGCCTCTGGCCTCACCCTGCATCTGCCTCCTGTGTCGCTAGGATTTCAGGCATGTGCCACCATGCTGGTTGGGTTTGAGAGGGGTTTTCTGACTCCTGTTACTGTGTTGAATGTTTTCCTAGTTGATTCGCATATTGTTTATTCTTTTCTTTCTCCTTTACTAGGAATTTTCTGGTGTACTGGGTTGGACATGTTGGATTCTTTCCTAGTTCTTATTTGTTCATCTGTTCCTCTCATTAAATTTACTCATTCCTTCACTCCCTTAATTGAGACTTTTTTCTTTTTTCCTGTATATGTAGGATTCCTTTAAGTATCTTCTGCAATGCTGGCTTGGTGATCATGAGTTGCTATTTATTGTGTGCTTCTCTTGGAACATGTTCATTTCCCCATCAATTGTAAATGATAACTTTGCTGGATATAATAATCTTTGTTGGCAGTTACTTACTTTTTAGGATTTGAAATATATCATTACATGCTTTTCTGGATTTCAGGATTTGTGCTGAGAGGTCTGCTGTTATTCTGATGGACTTGTCTTTGTAAATGAGTTATTTTTCTCTTGCGGTTTTTAATATCGTTTCTTTGTTCTATATTCTTGGCATTTTAACTATGTTTCATGGTAAGGTTCTTTTCTGGTCATGTCCATTTTGAATTGTAAATGTTTCTTGTGGTTGGATGTCCATATCTTTCCCTAGATTTGATTTTGTACTATGGTTTCTTTGGATAGGTTTTCTATGCCTTTAATTTTTATCTCAGCTCCTTCTTCTTCCCCATAGATTCTTAGGTTTGATCCCTTGATCATGTCCTTGAATCTTGGGAGTTGTGGTCATGTTCTTTATTTATTCATTTATTTTGTTGTTGATAGCTGAATATAGTATTTCCTCTATCTTGTCTTCTATGCCTGATATTCTTTATTCTGCTTGATCTAATCTACTGATGATGTTTTCCACTGTGTTTTTCATTTAATTTATTGAGCTCTTCATTTTTAACATTTGTTTCTTTTTTTCCTTCTTTTTTTTCAAAATCACAATTTCCTTCCTGAATTTCTCATCTACTTTGCAGCTTTTGTCTTTTACATTGGTTACTTTCTTATGTAGGTCATAAATTGATTTCCTTACTTCATTCTATGTTCTTTTTGTATGTTCTTTGAAATCATTGGTCATTTGTACAAGCAGATTTCTGGAAGTCTTTGAAACTTCAACCGTTTCGATATCCTTGGATTCAGTAATTGAAGAGTTGTGGTCTTGGGGAGGAGATATGTTGCCTTGCTTTTTCATGTTTCTTGTATTCCTCTTTTGTGATGGATGTATACCTCTACCCATTTTATTTGAGGAGCTTCTTTGTTGTTGGTAGGTGCTGCTGAGTTGCATCCAACTCATAGCTACCCTTATAGGATTTTCAGTGGCTGATAGTTTTTCAGGGTGGTTTCAGGAGTGGATTGGAGCTTCTTGAGTGGCTTTCTCTTGAGATCTCAATGCCCCATACCGCTTCTAGAGGAGGAGATAAACCACTGCAACAGCTAAAATATCTGATCAAACCAGCTATAAAAATACACTTAAAATCAATGAAAGCCAACTACTACATCACCAATGACCATAGAACAGAAAATAACAATTCTAATGTAGAGTAACCATGAAGTTAAATATTGTTTAGGGTAAAATTAAAAATAAAAATAGTAATTATCTGAAATAAATGAATGGGACAGAGAAAGGAAAAAAGAAGCAGCAAGGTTAGATGAAAGAAATGAAAAAGGATAGGAGAAGAATGTTAGGAAGAGGAAGGGAGAAAAAGCAAAAGAGAAAAACATCTAATTGCACAATAAAAAATGAGTAAACAAAATGAGATAAAGATAAGAAGAATAAAAAAGAAAAAGCCTAAAAGACTTATTTTTAAAAATACAATAAATTTTTTAAAAGGTTAAAAGCCTAGTAAATAGAAAAAGAAAAACATAAGTAGCAAAAGAAACAAGAACCAGAAAATAAGCCGAGCGTGGTGGTGCACGCCTGTAATCTCAGCGACTTGGGAGGCAAAGGCAGGAGGATCGCTAGTTCAAGACCAGAGGCAGTCTGCGTAATTTAGCAAGACCCTGTCTCAAAAAGTAAAAAAATGGGCTGGGAGTGCAGCTCAGTGATATAGCACTTGCATAGCATGTGAGTATGAGGCCCTTGGTTCAACTCCCAGTACCACAAAAAAAAAAAAGAGAGAGAGAGAGAGAAGAAAAGGAAAAAGAAAAAAAATTTTAAAGAAACAATTATATTACAAAAAACGAAAATAAAATTAAAGATAAAAATCAAAATACTTTCTTTCTATGTCCCTTAGTATTGGAGTCTTCCAGGTGGAGGTGGTGGTCAGTTGAAGCTGGAGTCTCTTACCTGTTCTGCTGTTGATATAAGTGCTGAGCCTGGACCAGTCAAGGGTGGATGTCAGACCAGGAGCTACAGTTCAGTACAGGAACTTCTCTTCATTGTGTATCTGGAGCCTCTGCTGGCCACAATTAGCTTTGCAGCTTGTGGACCAAGTGGGTTCTCACATGTGCCAGAGATTCCCCTCTTCAGACCTCTTGGGATGGCGAATGTTTAAGCCAAGAGGTATTTCCGGAGTGTACTGGGGAGTGGGGGAAGCAAACAGGGCACAGAGATCTGTACAGGAGGACCTGTCTTGGTACTTTCATATTCTGCCCAACATTGAACACCCTGAGGGCAGGAGGAGGTTGTGGAGATCAAGTGCCCTGCTGGCACTGAGCTTCAGAGTTCTAGGGCAGGCATTGAACTGCATGGCTGACAGTTGCCTCCAATGGTGGAAACGCCTGCCAGCCTCACCTCTGGGTTGGCAGTCCCTGTAGATTCTCTCTGGAGATGGAGGCAGCTCTTCCCGCAGATGGTGGGGCAACCGTTGAGTTTGCTCAAGCCTCCTGCTTCCTGAATTGCTCAGTGAAGACTACCTGCCCATCTCTTAACTGCCTTCCTCAACCATGTCCCACCCCAGTTTCTCTCAGGCTCCCTGACCCATGATTGTTCCTTGTTTTCAGGCTCTCAGGGTAGCTGAGTCTCAGAGGATAGGTTCTCTCTCAAGATGGCACCTAGTCACAGCCCTCTGAGACATGGAGTGTGACTAAATGGCTCGCTTCTCCAGTGCTGACCCTTTATGGAGGAATAGCCACATCTCACTAAATCCTCCAAATGGATCCAAGGGTTGCCAGGGCTGTGGGTTTTTCATCTGGACTGTCAATCTCTTTCACCAGGGCTATCTGGCTTACCTTTAGGATGAGGCTTCTGTGTTCCCTCCCCAGCTGGGTAGACGCAGCTGGGGACACATCCTGCTCACGTCTTTGCCCTGTGCACATTGAAACTGTTTTATCATCTCCTTTGTAATTTCTGTGCTCTTCAGTCTTTCCCATAGAGTAGAATTTATCTCCCCCTCCTCCTCTTCCTCCTCCTCCTCCTCCTCTTCTTTTTTTTTTTTTGAGGTACTTGGAAGTTGAACTCAGGGACTTGCACATACTTGGGAAGTGCTCTACCACTAGGTTGCACCCCAGTCCACTTTTTATTTTTAGTCATAGTCTCATTAAGTTATGCAGGCTGCCCTTGGCCTCAAATTCATGATCCTCCTGCCTCCGCTTCCTGAGTTGCTAGGATTATAGCCATGCACCACCACACCCAGCAGCTTGAAGAACTTCTGAGATCTCTTGTAGGGCAAGTTATCTAATGACTAATTCTTTTAGTTTTTTTTTCTCTAAGAATCTCTCTCTCATTCTCACTCTTGCTCTCGCTCTCACTCTCCCCTCTTCGCCCCCTCTCTCCCTCCCCCACATCTCTCCCTATCTTTCTCCCTGTCTCTCTCTCTCTCTCTCCCTCTCTCCCTCCCCCGCTTTCCTGTCTTGAGTGAAACCCAGGATGTTATGCATGCTTTTACAAGTGCTCTACCACTGAGCTGTACTCCCAGACCCTTCTTAATTTTTTATCTTAAGACAGGGTATCACTCAGTTATGTAGACTACCTCTGGCCTGGAACTTGGAATCCTCCTTCCTCCACCTTCTGAGTTACTGGGATCATAGGCATGCACCACTGTGCCTAGCTCTCACTTTCAAAAGATGTACAATTTAAGCTGGTAGTGGTTTTTTTTGTTTTATTTTTGTTTTTGTTTTTGTTTTGTTTTTGTTTTTGTTTTTTTTACTTTTAACTTTATATCATTTAACCCTTTTCATTTTATGTGCTTTTTGACATGAAAACCACTGTAATTCTTTTCATTGTTCTTTGGTAGAAAAGGTGTTTATTTTTTTTCTACCTTCTTTCCAGATTTTCTCTTTATCCTTGGTTTTCTGCAGTTCAATTTGAATATGATGTGCTTATGTGTCAATTTTTAAAATATGTATCATACTTGGTGTTCTGAATTTTTCTTGGATCTCTGGTTATGTGTTTTTCATTAATTTTGGAAAGTTCTTGGTCACTGTTACTTTATTTATTTTGTTCCATTCTCTCCTGTCCTACTAATCCTCCCGTTAGATATGTGTTCCCCCTTTTGTTATCCTCTCACATTTTTGGATATTTTGCTTCTTTCATTCTTTTTTCTCTTTTTAGTACAGGAAGTTCTGTTGACTTGCCTTTCCTTAAGCTTCAGGTTGACCACATCTTCCCTCAGTCATGTTGAATCCACTGAGGAGCCTGCTCAGCTATTCTTTAGTGTCCTTTCCTGTGTCTGTCTGTAGTATTTCCCTTTGACTCTTACAGATCTGTGTCTGTTGACTCCGCTCTTCTTGTTTGTTATCCATTTTTTTTCATTAGAATCTTCAGCATATTAGTCAGATTTGTTTTAAATTCCCTTTCGGATAATTCTAGCATCTGTCATCTGTCTCTTGGTCTGATGGTTTTGTTTTTTCAGACTTGGTTTTTGTTTTGTTGGTTTTGGTTTTTTCCCTCTTGACTTCTACTGTGCCTTCTAATTTGTCGACAGCTGGATAGATGTCTTCTGTTGGTTAATTAGGACTGAGGTGAATAGGCTTTCATCATGAGGATTTATGTTAATCTAGCTAGAATTCGATTGTGTTTAATGTTTGTTGTAGCTGTACATTCAGAAGCTTTGTTCTTTTTTATTTGGTCTTTTGATGCTGCTTTTGACTTTGGAGCTTTTTTCTATGTACTAATCCTCAGAGGGAGTCTTCTTCTTACAGCTCTTTCAGCTGCAATTCACTATGACAGTTGAGCCCTGTTTGTGTGGCTTTCAGACGTAAGGGAGGAAAATATTCTATGATCTTCTGATTGAGACTCAGATGTTGAGTGGGCCTGTGTCTCATGGCTGTGATCTTCATAAATGTTTGTCTAGTGGAATAGCTAGGTTCCTGACCCTACTCCTTTCCCCACCTATGGTGTTCTTAGTTGCTCTCCTTGAAGCCCTGTTTGCTCTTGACTATGGAGTAGGTTGTTGTATCATTCCTCTCTCTCCTAAGTTGAAATAGGAAAGCTGAAGGGGCAAAGGATCCTTTCTTCCAGCCAAGAGAAGGTTTCAGAACTGTCCTCTGGAAGAAAGTTCTGGGAATGGTTCTCAATGATTAGCTTTCCCCTCCCCCTGCCAGATACAAGAGGGAATCTTTTGCATCCTCGTGATGAAGAGTGTGGTAGACTTTCTGGAAGGAAGGCCTCCAGAATGTAAGATCGCCCCTAAGACTGTGACCCCTAGGATTTGCTCCTTGTCTCACTAGTCCACACTCCACCTCCAACAATTCATCAGAATTACCATGTCATCGTTCCACCAGTTGATGACTCCAGTAGCTTCTGCTTCAGATAAGCAGATCCTACTCAATGTAGGTTTCTGGTTGTGCCTGTCTTTCCAGATTTTGTATTGGTGGTTTGTCCTATAACCTAAATTCTCTAATTAATCCAAGGAAAGTGTTTATTTTCAATTTGCCCAGCTTTTTCTTGTTGTGAGGGTGAGAATGACTTTCTGGATTTTTATTTGCCAAGGCTGAAACTAGACATTTCCTCTGCCTGTATTTTTAATTTGCATGATCTCTAAAAGGTTTTTAAATAATGGCTTATTCTTGTTTTATGGTATTCTGATCTTTGATGTCAAAGTTTTTTCCTGTTTGCTTATTGACTGTTTTCCTTTATTTTAATTTCTCCTGTTATGTTTTGTACCTCTTTCATTGTGTTAGTTCCAGATGATTTAGCTTTTTATACATATTTGTCTTTAACTATTTACCTGTTATTGATTTATGAAAATTCTATTCATAGAAATTGGCCGTAAGTGTTCTTTTAGGGGAAACAGGTTTAAGATTTTAACCCCAGAGTAAAAGTAGTGCAATTTGTACCTTAGATGAGTAAATAGGAAATGTTCTCTCACTTGGGTATTCCAGAGATAGTTCTTTATTTAATTACCTGTGTGTTTTCTTATGTCCTCTGTGAAATATCTCTGCTTTTACTCTTTTCTGCTCATTTGAAAACTTCTTCTCTGCCAGATTTGGATGTTGATTTTCTCTGTTCTTTTTGTTTTTATCACCTCCTTCCTCCCTTCCCCTACTTATTTCTTCTCTCTCTGTCTCTCTTACTCAAGTTGCCATCAAACTCACTGCTTCATTCTTCTGAGTAGCTGGGGTTATGGGCATAGACCACCGCTCCTGGGTTACTTTCTATCTTTTAAGAATTTTCCAACGTTTTAATTTTACGGATGGTGACCTTTCTTACACAAATAGTATTTCTATAATTTTAAGAGACTTTGGTTGGAAGAGAAGGTAGACATGTATGCTTAGTCCAATTTGATCCAATCACCTTTACTATCAGCTAATACATGGATTTTTTGTGAATAAGAGTATGTTAATAGCAGAGAAGGGACGATTTGGGGAGCGCAAAAGGAGGGAGGGATCTAGCAAAAGGAGGAAATCCTGGGAGAGATGAGGGAGGAGAGGAAGAAAAGGAGAAGTAAGGGAGAGGCGACCTTAGAGTGGACAGCCCAACTTTAATAGTTCTGGAAATAAGTATAATAACACTAAGAGTGGTAATAATATGGATGGGCTATAAAATTCAGGTGATATTACTGACAATGTAAAAAGATAGTTCACTACAGAAAAAGTTTTGATCATAAACATAATTGGGATCCAAGGATATATAGAAAAATATAACCACAAAAAGACATGCACATGGAAGAGAGGTTTTGGTGGGGGGGTGGGACGGGGAGGAATTGCACAAGAGGGTAAGGGGGAACTTACTGTGCAGTGTACAACAAAATGCATATGTGGAAATGTCACAATAAAATGCATGTCAGAATGAAATACATTAAGTTGTACATTAAAAATTTCCAATAAATAATAATAATAATAATAGTAGTAATAGTAGTAGTAGTAGTTAACATTAATTGAATGTTAGTGCCAGGAAACATGCTAAGTGCTTTGAATACATTATCTTTCAATCCTTACATCAACACAGAAAAATGAATGCTGTTATTTGTATGTGTACTTAAGAAAACCAAAGCATAAAACTATTAAGTAGCCTGCCCAGGATCACACGACTAATACATCTGTTGGAGCTAGGATATAAACCTAGTCTGTCTGACTTAGAGGAAGACAGATACGTTTAAACTCTGTAATACCTCACTAAACTCAATTAACTTCAGTTCCTCACTCATCTTACATTTTATCACTTAAATTGTTTTGCTACCTAAGCTACCTCCCTTCTAGCAGTACCTGTATATCTTTTAAGCCTGAATATTTATATTTTGCAAGTGTTCTACCCTTGGACTGCACCCCCAGCCCTTTTTTTAATTTTTATTTTGAGTCAGGATTTCCGTAGGTGACTCAGGCTGCCTCTAGCCTCAAACTTATCATCCTCCTGCCTCTTCCTCTCCAGTCACTGGGATTGTAGGTGTACACTAGTGCTTGCAAATTAAGGCTGAATTTTAAATGCCACTTTAGCTATAATGCTCTTTGTCACCAACACAAGGAGAATCCTTACTTTAACCTCATTTGACATTGGACCTCCTTTCTAGCACTTCCTACTTATGTATGGCATAGTCATTTGATGCATACAATTATTTTCTACTAATCAGATCACTGGGAAAAGGATTTGTGTCCGTTGTTTATACCATTTCTGTCATTTGATTTTATAATTGCAAGCATTGCTAAGCATGTACCATTTCAGTAAATATTAATAATTAATAAATATATTTATCTAGTGTAATTTCTCCCTTTAATTTGTAAATGTGTCCTCTTAAATCAATTTATCCATCAAAAGTTGCTTACTTATAAATATTTATATGGATTTTATTTAAATGAGTAAGAGATCTTGAGCATATCTGTGTTAATCCTGCCTTTAAGATGAATATTTATGAATATTGAGGAAATGGCAAATGGTTTTAAAATTACTTAGGGGCTTCCTATTAGACTGGCATCAATAAATGTGTCTGCATGTGCATGAAGATTTCAAGGAAATTCAGGGTATTTGAAAGTTATTTGCACATTTTTATTTCTTCTTTTAGAAGTTAAATGATATTGATTATAATATGGGAAACATCAAATAAATTATTGTTTCTGTCACATAAACCTTGAAAAAAATAGCATATTTGTCAAGTCTTAAAATTCATGTTAAAGAGTTTCACAAAGCAATTTACATATATCTTTCTTTTAGATGAGACCTAGCAAAGAAGTTTATGCCATTCAAATAAGTAGTATGTTAAAACATGGAGTCTCTGAGATTTACTAGCGAGACTTTTTTTTCTGTCAGAATCTTAGAATTATACATTTTCCTTGTATAGTTAACTTTATGGTAATCCTTACCATTTTTCAGTGATAGGGGGTTCTTTCTTACAGGACATTCCATTCTACTGTTCAGTAAAACTTCATGGTTAAAAAAACATTCTTTTTAAAATAATTTTTCCAAGTAATTTTTATTAGTAAATTTTCAGTGTAAAACTTACTGGGTTTCATTGTGACCTTTCCATACATCCATATCATTGTCCACAGCTCATGTTCACCTCTGTCATTTCCCTCTCATGAGCCCCCTCCTCCATCCACTCCCCATGCACCCCTTCTACCTGCATATCTTATTTGTATGTATATCTATATCTATATCCAGAACCATTCTTTATTTTAAATTAAAATTAGCATCTGTTTTCTAAAGCTTTTTTCTTACCTGTACTTTGAATCTATAAAATTGTAAGATTTTTACATAACTCCCATGACAACCTTGTTGTAACATCCAGCAGAATGGGATAGAGCATAAACATTGGACCATAGCTATTTCTTTGTATGAGTCTCCTAAAAGCAGATGTTTAAAAATTAGGTTACAGTAGTGTAAAAAGAGGTGAATTCTAAATCATCACTATTGTGTAGCATTATTCTTCTGTTACAGTTTTCTTCGGTGTCCTACTTTAAACTTAGGAATAGTAGTGAATTTTATTAGTTTGGGAAAGGAGGAGGAAATCTGTCTTATGTTAATGCTTCACACTTGCAAGCATCCATGAGCTGTGCCTAATTTCTTGAGAAACCATTAGGAACACCGGTGTACAGCTTGAGCTCATTGTACCTGCCACGTACTTTTTAGTGGCTCCTTTACGTGATTGATTACTCTCAGGAGCAAGTAAAATGCTGCTCTTCTAGCATTCTGTTAGTGTTTTTATTTTTAATAAAATGCTATGATTAATAACTGAATGTAATTGTTGTTTCCACATTGAGCATAATGCTTCATTTGAATATCTTTAATCTGAAGGAACAGTTGTTTTATTGGACTCTAGTTGTTTATCTGTGCTTCTTAAAAGTTTTCTTATTGCTTTCTTCAAACTATTTGCAATGGGTGGGAAATGAATTATTCTATCATAATTTTGGAATAAGACCCAGTAGAGGAGTTTTGAGAATGAATACTGAGATACATGAACTTTTAAGCATACATTTTTATGATAATTTGAGAATGGGGCAGGCACTTGTAGCAATTTTGATTGGTTCTCCAGTGGCAATTATAAGAATAACTTATCAGCCCTACTTATCTTATGAAGACATGCCTGATAGACACATTCTGAAATGCCAAGGTGATTTTACTAAGTCTTACTGTTGTTGTTGTTGAAAAGTACAGAAACTATTTGTAAAAACATGGTACATTACTGCTCAATAGGACAACTCTATTATTTTTGCTGTTGAAGTGCTGATATTCTTCAGCCTGACCACTCCTACATTCATTCCCAAGAACCTGGCTGGAACTGGAAGTGTTTCCTGTAGGCACAGAGTAATTTTTCGTGCTGGTCAAGAATCAGTACAAGTTGGACCTCATCAGCACCAACCATCGTGTATGTCATTAGCCCTAACCAGGAGCCAACTAGATTGTCTGTATTATAGTTGAGTTGATAATAAATAACCTTATATGAATTCAAAACCATTGACAAGACTTGAAAGCTTGACTCTATAAATTAGAGCAAAATAATTTAGGATTTATTTGTAAATTTAATAGCTTGTTGTATTTTGAATATGTAGCATAATATGTGCATTTATATTTATTTATAAACAAAAATCATTCTGGTCCTTTTTGATACTACCTTTTATCTTAGAATGTTATAGAGGAACTAGAGTTATCTAGTTTTGTATGGCTAAATTTTTGTTTTCATGAAAACTAATAAATATTCTTTAGAAATTCAGAGTTACAAGTTTTCTGTTTAGCCAGGTGTGACCTGTAATTCCAGCACTCAAGAGGATGAGGCAGGGGCCAGCTTGGGCTACATAGCGCGACCCTGCCTCAAAATGCAAAACAAAAAAAATTCCTTTTTCTGTAAGTTTATATTTTAAAGTCCTTAATATCCCCAGAATTAAAATATTTGTGTTCTTAAATGTTTTCTTAGTTTCTATTTAAGTATCTATTTATTCATTATGTATCTATTCATTCATAAGGTATAGTAGCTACTAGTTTCTGGAAAGGAAACCAATGACTATATCAATTAAAATAAAAATATGTAAATATTTCCTCTAATAAGGAAATTTTTAAGAGAGGCAGATACTACCTTAGCCACATGATCAAGGTTAACATTACCAAGTAATAAAACATACTAGTATCAGGTATTCCTGATACAGATGTGTTATAAAGGGCATATCGTTTTGGTGGTATTTCTCAAAAAAAAAAAAAACCAGAAAATTCCATAACCTATGCCCTTTATAACACATCTGTATCAGGAATACCTGATACTAGTATGTTTTATTATTTGGTAATGTTAACCTTGATCATGTGGCTAAGGTAGTATCTGCCTCTCTTAAAAATGCCTAGCTTAAAAATACACACACACACACACACACACACACACACACACACACACACACACACACAGAGTGCATGAGCGAGCACAATAAATGTTATCCTTTTTATTTAAATAGATTAACTACACCCAGGAGGCTGAAGTAGGAGGATCACAAGTTTGAGGCCAGCCTGCACTATCTTATGAGACCCTGCCTTAAAATTAATAATAATAATAATAATAATAATGAATTACTTAAGTATAGAAAGCATTCTGTTCCAAAACTACAGGATAAGGTATTTTGAGAAATCCAGGTAAGCTAACCTTCATTTCCTCTACCTTCTCCCCTTCTTCCCTCTGTAGGTAATTTGCTTGTGTTTTGTTTTCGATACAGGATCTTGCTGTGTAGCCCAGGCTGGCCTCAAACTTGTAATCCTCCTGCCTAAGCCTCCTGAGTCCTGGCATTTGCTATCATGCCCAACTGGTGACATTTTTTTGTTTTGTTTTTGAATTATCCTGTTTTGAAAATAAAAACAAACATTTTTATCAAGTAATTAATAACATGCAGTTTATCGAGTAAAACTGTCAGGTAATTGGAGTTTGACAATCTTAGACATAAACTTTTTCCTTTTTTTTTTTTTTTTTTTTTTGCTGAAGTGCTTGGGATTTAACCCAGTGCCTCACACATGTTAGGCAAATACTCTACCACTGAGCTACATTCCCAGCCCTATCTTTCTTTTCCTACTCTTTCTTACCAAAAGATGTACTATTGCCCTTGACCCCCTGCTCCTTGATTTTGTTTTTGTTTCTGTTTTTACTTAAATTGCAATTAAACATACTTGAAAAGATATTATCTTATCTGATAATTAATGTCATATCTTTAAAGCCCCTGGAACTTATACTTGTAGCCATAATGGAGTAATTGGTGCTGAAGGAGCCTACCTACTGTAAACAGCTAGAAGAGTGGGTAAAATGTGTGAAATAAATGTTTTTGGACATTTGGAGGACAGGCAGGACCATGATAGTTAACATTTGGGAAACCGGTAGGGTAAGCAGTGTAACGGCCCTCAGCCTTCTGCCTGGAGGCACCCTCCTACAGCACAGGCTCCCTTATCCACAGAGAGCTAGGAGCAGGTAGCCTAAGAATCTCAGAGAGGATATGAGGCTGGAAAGATAGTTGGGATTTGTGAAGTAGGCTATTGGAGAAAAGGAAAATGTACACAGAAGAAACTCATAACTGTACGGGATTTCCCTTGAGTCTTTTGGACTCCATGTTACATTTAGTTTTTATGTCCTTTTTATCTCACAACTTTTGACAGTTCTTCAGTCTTTCCTGATCTTTCGTGTCCTTGACACTTTTATAAAATAGTGATCAAGTATTTTGTATAACTATCTCAATGTGTGTTTATCTAAAGTTTTTTTATGTTTACACTGAGGTTATGGAATTTTCTGGTTTTTTTTTTTTTTTTTTTTTTGAGAAATACCACCAAAACGATATGCCCTTTATAACACATCTGTATCAGGAATACCTGATACTAGTATGTTTTATTATTTGGTAATGTTAACCTTGATCATGTGGCTAAGGTAGTATCTGCCTCTCTTAATCCCCCTATGGTCAGCTCTGAGCTCAAGTCTTCTCTGATTTCCTGAATGTAAATCTCTAATCTCCAGTAGTGAAGGATGTGGAGGTTTAACAGCTCCTTTTAGAGGCTTTCAAGTAATTACTCTGTCATCTGTGTCATCTCTGCTTCCTGAAGTGCTGCCAGTTCTTCAAGGACAATTGACTTGAGTCTTAACAGTCTGTTCCTCTAGAGGTAGTTTGACTGACTCTTTTCCATTAAATAATTTACTTTTCTCCTATCTTCCATATTTCTTCATATATTTTGATTTACTCAAAATATCTGTTTCATCCAAAATAGATTTCATGTTACCCTGTTTGTTGTTTGGGAGTATTTATGAAGTGGCAGACCCAGAAATGTATTTGGCCTTCTATCGTAAAACTAAAGCCAAAATAGCCTTTCAGAAGACTAGCTGGCATCATTTTGCAAGCTTTCAAATGCATAAACATTTGGCTCAGCATTTCTACTTCTAGGAGTTCATCTCACAGAAATATTTGCAGACATATACAAAAATACATGTATAGGAGAGTTTACAGAAGCATTGCTCATAGGAGGCCCCAAAACAAGCAAAACAAAACAAACCCGCTAAATAATGGAAACAACCTAGATGTAACAGTAAAGCAATGATTAAATAAATTTTGGTATGTCTTTGGTAGGAAATACTTTGTAGCAATCAGGAATATTGAGGTTTGTTTTTGGTGGGAATCTGATGTGGGAATCTCTTAAAAACATTACATCATCTAGCAGTTTGCAAAGCAATATGTTTAGTATAATTCAATTTCCATGTTCATGTTTGTATTTACAGGTTTATCTGTGTTAGTCAGCTTTCCATTGCTGTGACCAAATACCTGAGAAGAACAATTTGTTAGGAGGAAAGGTTTGTTTTGACTCAGGTTGTAAAGGTTCCAGCCATTTGGCTCTGTTGCTTTGGATCTGCAAACTGCATCATGGCAGCAATGCACAGCAGAGGCTTGCTCACTTCATGGCTGCTGAGAAGCAGGGCTGTGGGGAGGGGACAGGCTCCCAATATCTCCTTGGAGGGCATGCCTCCAATGGCCTAACTTCCTTCCTCTAGGCCCCACCTTCTAAAGGTTCTACCACCTCCTAGGACCATTACAGGCTGACGACTAAGCCTTTACCACCACCATCACCACCACCGCCCCCACCACCACCACCACCACCACCACTACTACTACTACTACTACTACTTCTACTTCTACTACTACTACTACTACTACTACTACTTCTTCCTCTTCCTCTTCTTTTTTTTCACTGGGGGTTGAATCCAGGGCCTCACATTTGCATGCTTTGCAAGTACTGGACCACTGAGCTGCACCTCCAGCCTGCCTTTTTATTTTTTGAGACAGGGTGTCCCTAAATTACACAGACTGCCACTGGTCTTGAACTTGTGATCCTCCTGCCTCTGCCTCCCTAGTCGCTGGGATTGCAACTGTGCACCACCATGCCTGGCTCTGAGCCTCTCTACTTCTATACTGTATATGTTATTTTCATAACAAACTTACTGTATTATTTTTAAATAACAATGTGAAATAGACTATCACAATAGTTGAGCAACAAGAGATAGTTTTCAGGCAGAGGCTCTTTTCAGGGAGCTCTCTGCTATATAATATCTTGTTGTTGTTGTTGTTGTTGTTGTTGTTGTTGTTGTTGTTAGGTGCCGTCGAGTTGGTATCTGACTCATAGCGACCCTCATAGGGTTTTCAATGGCTGACTGTTTTTTTCGGGATTGCCTTGGGAGTGGACTGCCAGGCCCTTCTCCCATTTTTGCAGTGCTGGGAATCAAACTCGGGACCTCAGAGACCGCGGCGCTCTACCAACTGAGCCAAATCTCAGCCATATAATATCTTAGGTAGCATTTAATCCTGGGATCTTCAACATGATTACTATTTGGGGAAGAAGAGATTTCATAATGAAATTAGAAATGCTAGGTTAACAAATAGAACAGGTTTTTTTATGGAATTGTTGTTGTTGTTGTTGTTGTTGTTAGGTGCTGTCGAGTCGATATCCTACTCATAGCGACCCTCTGTACAACAGGGGAAACACTATTGTCAGTGCTTCTCTGCTGTGCATAGGGTTTTCAATGCCAGATTGATTTTTGGGAGGGGGTTGCCAGGTTCTTCTCCCAAGCCTACAGCTTCTGGTGTTCCCAGGCGGTCTCCCATCCAGGTACTAACCAGGCCTGACCCTGCTTAGCTTCCGAGATCTGATGGGATCGGATGCCACAGGGCTATGGCTGCAGGCATGGAATTGTTAGCGGTCTCTAATGTACATGCATGGCCAGTCTCTACTGTCTCTCACATTTGGTGGTGGTTCTAGTTTTATGGTATAGCCAACATTTCCCAAAACTAATGCTCTGTGTAAATATACCTTTGTTCACACTGCAACTGTGTTTATTAAGTGCTGTATAAATCTGACCCAGTTCTGAGTAATGCTACCATGAACATTCCTGGGAACTATCAATTTAATAGATTGTTTACATAAGGAAATGAAGGACTAGAGAGAATGTAGTTGACTCCCTTACCTTTTGAAGGAATTTTGGAAATTTTCAAAGAAATTTCAAAACTAATCTGTTTAAAAAAAAAAAGGAATGGATTTTGGACCGACTTACTTACTTACTTACTTGTCTTCTTTTTCTTCCTTTCCTTCTTCCTTTCCTTCCTTTCTTCACCTTCTTTCTCTCCCTTCCCCCCCCCTTTCCTTCCTTTGTACCTGCCTACCTCCCTCCCTAATTGAAACCAGGGTCTCACATGGTGGGCAAGTGCTCTACCACTGAGCTGCACCTCTAGCCCCTTTTGTATCTTTAGACAAGGTCCCACTATATTACATAGACCCCTCTGGCCTCTCAAGCTCAGGTTCCTCCTGCCTCAGCCTCCTGAGTTGTTGGGATCACAGATGTGCACCATGGTGCCCAACTACATTTTGCATTTCAAAAAGAAAACTTCGGTGTGCCTACTAACAGCTCACTTCACTGGTGTGATAGGTGTCAAATTGTAATCTGCTTAACTGAGGGCAACATGTCCAGCCCAGAATTTAATGATCTTCACCTTCAGGAAAAATTTCAGGTATAAGCGTGAATTGGTCAAACTTGTGACTACTGCAGGTGAAACTTTACCAGTCCCATTTACGTGGTGCTTATTGCTCTAAAGATAGGAGCAGTAAGAACAAAACTGAAAAGTCCATTTTTATTCAGTAAGCAGGCAGATCTAGAGCACAGCACTGAGGTCATACCACATCATTCAGCAGTATTTCCTAGGCTGGAAAGTTGGGTTGAAACCAGTCTGTGGGAGACTTGGAATTCTATACTATGGTTTTCATACTTACTCTGTGGTTAGTTTTAGAGCAGGAGAGTGATGTGAGCAGATATTTTACTTCCAGGAGTGAACTGTCATGGCAGCAGGGAAAAAGAAACCAATATAATTCTTTTTCAAACAAAGATTTTTATTATATTTGGCCTTGATCCATGGGTTTCACTGAGGTTTTGGGACCATGATGACTAATTGATGTTTGTAAAATTCTTTAGGTAATTTCTGGACATTTTAATTTTGTGAAGACTTTTGATAGGTCGATTTTAACCTGAGGTGTTTTGGGCAACAGAAATGTTATAGGACTCTGTGTGACTATTGCTGTTTTACATTAGAAAAGATGTATGATTGAAGTCGGA
>VMDO01002294.1:33409-67044 GCA_007922755.1 Pedetes capensis
AAAAAAAAAAAAAAAAAAAAAAAAAAAAACATATGCTTAATAATTTGAACTAGCTGGTCTTTCATACTTTTTTATTTAACAGCTTTATGGAAGTATGACTTACATAACATAAAATCCATCTATTATAACTGTACAACTCAGTGATATTTTTAGTAAGTTTACAGAGCTATTCAGCATGATACAGACATAAAATGTTTGGCATACCCCCATAAGTTACTTCTTGCTCACTTACAGTCAGTACTTATCCCACCTCCAGCTGCAGGTAATCAGTGATTTGCTTTCTGTCTCTATGAAGTATCTTTTGTAGTCATTTTGTATGAATAGAGTCATGTAATATTGTCTGGCTTCTTTCTTTGATTTGGCATGGTAGTTTTGAGATCCAAATAATATCATACAAAAGTATTCTGTTCCTTTTTGTTGCTGAATAGTATTCCATTATATAGATAGTCCTCATTTTGTTTGTCCATTTATGAATTGATAGACATTTGGATTGTTTCTAGTTTGTGGCTATTCTTTGTAATGCTGTTATGAATGTCCATCTGATTTTCATTTCTCTTGGGTAAATTCCCTGGAATGGAATGTCTGTGTCATATCCTAAGTTTATATTTGACTTTTTAAGAAACTGCCAATAAAATTCTATTTACAAGAAATATCATTTTTATATAGGTTATAAAAATCTACTAAAAGTGTTAGAACTCATAAATGAATTCAGGTAGATTCAATATCAGTTTACAGAATTCAAGTATGTTTCCATACACTTGCAGTGAGTGAGATGAGATAGAAATTGAGAAAACAATTTCATTTCGATAGCATCAAAGATAATAAAATATTTAAATTTATTAATTTAGCAAAAGTTTGTAGGAATATCTCATTGTGGCTTTATTTTACGTTTTCCTAATGAATAATGATTTCACACATTTTTATGTGCTTATTGGCTGTTTGTATATTTTCTTTGGTGAAAGGACTATTCAGACTTTTGCCCATTTTTAAATTCCATTATTTGTTAACTTACTTAGTTGTAAGAATTTATTATATATCATTGATTCAAGTCCTTTATCAGATATATGATTTGGAAATATTTTTGCTGGTCTGTGGCTTGTCTTTTCATTTACTTAGTTGTGGTTTTTAAGTGTGGAAGTTTTTAATTGCAGTAAAATCCAATTTGTCAGGTTTTTAAAAATTTAATTTGCATACAGTATAATGAGTTTCATTATGGGATTTCAATATAGTTGTATCATGTACTTTGCACTTTTTCTTTACATTACTCCCCCATATTACTTTCTCACCCTCCTAATAATCCTCTCCTTGCTCCAGATGTGTCCCCTTGTATTTTCAGTTCTTAGCTACATTCCCACATATACATGATTTTTTTCTTTTCCAGGTAAATCTAGTTTCAACATATGAGTGAAAACATGCAGTGTTTTCTTTCTGAGTCTGGCCTGTTTTGCTTAAAATAATGATCTCCAATTCCATCCTTTTTCCTGCAAATGACATAATTTCATTCTTCTTTCAGCTATATAATATTACATTGTGTATATATACCACATTTTTAAAAATCTATTCATCTGTTGGTGGACAGTTGGGCAGATTCCAAATCCTTGCAGATGAAGAATGCTGCAGTGAACATGTGTCTCTATGGTATGATGACTTGGATTCCCCCGGGTATATACCCAGGAGTGGTATGGCTGGGTCGTATGGTTGTCTTATTTTTACTTTTCTGAGAAACCTCCGTACTGATTTCCATAATGGCTGTACTAGTTTACAGTCCCAGTGGCAGTGTAAAAGGGTTCCTTTTTTCCTGCATCCTTGCCAGCATTTGTTTTTTGTTCTGCTGAGGACTAGGGTGAAGTGGAATCTCTATGTAGTTTTGATTTGCATTTCCCCAGTGGCCGAGGATATTGAATATTTTTTTCAGACATTCATTGGCTATTTGTATTTCTTGTTTTGAGAATGATCTGTTCAGTTCAGATGTCCACGTATCGATTGGATTCTTTCTTTTTTGGTTATCTAATTTTTAGAGTTCTTTATATATCCTAGATATTAGCTCCTTGTCATATGTATAATTATCAAAAATTTTCTCCCATTCTGTGGGCTCTGTCTTTACTCTGTTGTTTCCTTTGCTTTGCAGAAGTTTTTTAATTTCAGGCAGTCCCATTGGTCAATTCTTGATACTATTTCCTGGGCTGTTGGAGTCCTTTTAAGAAAGTACTTGCCACCAGGAGCAGTTATACATGCCTGTATCCCAGCAACTTGGGAGGCAGAGGCAGGAGGCTACAGGGAGCCTGCATGACTTAGTGAGACCCTATTTCAAGATGAAATTTTAAAAGGTGCGGCTCAGTGGTAGAACACAAGAAAAAGTATGCATGAGGCCCTGGGTTCAGCCCCCAGTACTGCAAAAGAAAAAGAAAAAAGAAAGAAAAGAAAAGAAAAGAAAAAGCAAAGGCAGGGGAGGGAGAGGTAGAGAGGAAGGAAAGAAAGGAAGGAAGGAAGGAAGGAAGGAAGGAAGGAAGGAAGGAAACTTCCACATGCCTTGAAGTTTGTTCCCTAAATTTTCTTATAGTAGTTTCAAAATTTCCAGTTTTGTATTAATATCTTTGATCTATTTTGAATTGATTTTTGTACAAGGTGAGAGAGATGGATCTACTTTCATTCTGTTTGTTGAAGAAGATGACTTTTCTCCAATATATGTTTTTTAGCACCTTTGTCAAAAACCAGGTGGCTGTGGCTGTGTAGGTTTATTTCTGGGTCCTCTTTTTCAATTCCATTGATCTTCATGTCTGTTTTTGTGCCAGTACCAAACTGTTTTGGTTTTGTTACTCTGGACAGTAATATAATTTGATGTCAGGTATTGTGATGCCTTCTGTATTGGTCTTTGTACCCAGGATTGCTTTGGCTAGAGTTGTTGGGATTTTTGTTTGTTTGTTTGTTTTAATGATTTGTGTTTTTTATGTCATGTTTAACAACTCCTTGCTAACCCAGAATATGAATGTTTCCTCCTGAATTTTCTTCTAGAAGTTTACATCATGTATATGAACCATTTTGTTACTTTTTGTATACCGTGTGACATAAGAGTTGAAGTTCATTACTGTGCATAAGGATATGTAATTATTCTAGGACTACTTATGGAAAAGACTCCTTTTCACTAAGATTTCTTGACAGCTTGGCCAAAAAACAACTGACCACAAAAGCGGAGGGTTATTTCTGGACTCTGAGTTCTCTTCCATTGACCCATGTATCTGTTTATATGCCAATACCAGACTGTCTTGATTATTACAGCATTATAGTAAGCTCTGAAATTGATGAATGCAGGTCCCCCAACTTTTTTGTTCTTTCTCAGAATTTTTTCGACTACTCCATGTTTTTGTGTTTTCCATTAACATGTATTAGTTACCATATTAACAACATTGAATCTTGTAATCTATGAACATAGAATGTCACCATTTATTTTTGTTGTTGCTGTTGTTAGGTGCCGTGGAGTCGGGTCTGACTCATAGCGACCCTCATAGGATTTTCAATGGCTGATTGTTTCAAGATTACTTTGGGAGTGGATTGACACATCCTTCTCCCATTTTTGCAGTGCTCAGGATTGAACTCAGGTCCTCAGAGAGTATAGGGTGGCACTCTACCCTGAGCTAAACCCCCTCTATTGATTTAAGTTTTTTTTTAAATTTCTCCCAGCAGTGTGTTATAGTTTTCAGTGTACAAGTCCTACACTTCTGTTAAATATATCCCTAACTCATTTTATTCCCTTTTGATTGTGAATGAAATTTATGAACATAGTTGTTTTCTTAACTTCATTTTTGTATTGGTCATTCTACAATATAGAAATATAACTCATTTTCATATCCTCTGACCTTGCTAAACTTGTTAGTTTTAAAAAGTTTTCAAGGGAGAGTTGATAGATTTATAAGGATTTTCTACACAGACTATTATGTCATTCATAAATGAAAATAAGATTACTTCTTCCCCATTTTTGTTCTTTTTCTCTGATTCTCTCTGTCTCTCTCTCACCTTCCCACTGGCTGGAACTTCCAGTCCTGAGGAATGAGAGCTAACACATCCTCATCTTGTTTCCAACCACAGGGATTTAATCTTTTGGCTTTATGTACAGGGTTTGCTGAAGGTTTTTCAGATTGAGGAATTTTTACTTCTATTCCTAGTTTATTGAAAGTTTTTATCATGAATACGTACTTGATTTTTGTCAGATTATTTTTCAGCATCTATTGAGGTGGAATATTACTTTGATTTCTGGATATGGAGCTAGTCTTGAAGTCCTGTACTAAATCCTACATAGTCATTGTATATAATTCTTTTAATGCATGACCAAATATCGCTTATGAATATTTTATTGCCTTCAGTGGTACCACTGTGGCATCCAGGCCTATCAGATCTCAGAAGCTAAGCAGGGTCGGGCCTGGTTAGTACTTGGGTAGGAGACCCCCTGGGAACACCAGGTGCTGTAGGCTTGGGAGAAGGACCTGGCAACCCACTCCCAACAAACAATCAGCCACTGAAAACCCTATGAATAGCAGAGAAGCACAACAATGGTGTTCTGTCTATTGTATATAGGGTCGCTATGAGTCAGACACTGACTCGATGGCACCTAACAACAATAATATTTTGTTAAGAATTTTTTATTATTTCTTCTTTTAAATATTTGATATCATTCAACACTAAACCATCTGGGCTTGGATTTTTCTTTGTGGAAAGACTTTTATTTACTAAATCAATTTCTCTACTTGTTATACGTCTATTCAGGTTTTGTGTTCGTTGAGTAGATTTGGTAACTCATATCCTTCTAGTAATGTGACCATTTCTTCTAGGTTGTCAGATGTGTTGGCATAAATGTGTTCATGGTGCTCTACTGCCTCTCATGTGGCAGACTTCCTCTCCAGCCAGTAGATTGCTGTTGTTAGATGACGTCGAGTTGGTGGTGTCCGACTCATAGCGACCCTACATACAACAGACGAAACACCATTGTCGTGCTTCTCTGCTATTCATAGGATTTTCAGTGGCTGATTGTTGTTGGGAGTGGGTTGCTGGGTCCGTCTCCCAAGCCTACAGCACCTGGTGTTCCCAGGCGGTTTCCCAACCCAAGTACTAACCAGGCCCAACCCTGCTTAGCTTCTGAGATCTGACGGGATTGGACTCCACAGTGGTATGGCTGCAGGCAGCCAGTTGATAGTTAAGGAAAATCAGGTATGGCAAGACTGGTCAGACTTAAGAGGCAACTTAGAGTATTTCTAGACAGGCGCAGAAATGAGATAGCAAAACAACTGCGTTTAGGCTACTCTGAACACTAGAAGGGTTTTTAATGACTTTTAATTTTTTAGTAATGAAACTTATGTCTCCAACTGCTTATGTACATTTCTTGTGTAGGTGATGGATTGTTACTTTAGACACAATATATAAAGTTGAGTTCTTGTCTCAACAAACTGTGGGATTAAACCTGTGCTTCTGACTCTAAAGTGAAAGTTTTAGGTTCAGTACTAGTAATAAATTTCTTAAATTAGACCTGTCCAATGGTAGAAAAAGCTGCCTTAGGAGGTAAAGGTTTCCATGGCTGTAGGTGTACAGACAGAGGATTTTGACGAGTGCCACTACTTTTATCTCTTCCATCCAGTCCCTGAAGTCCACAAGCTTTTTTAATAATGTACATTGTAGTGAGGGTCATAACAAACAATCCTAAGCTACCTGTTAGATTTTTGTAGCTTCAGAATTTTGATTTGGGAATTTATTCTGTCATAGTTAAATGAATCAACACAATGGCAAATGAGGTATAATTTAGCAAAGTGAAGAAAATTGTCACTTCCCCAGATGTTCTTAGTACAGAGAGCAGAGTTTAATATTAGACTAAAGCTGAAGATGTGGCTTTTGGATCTTCTGAAGGGCCAAAGACACACATAGGTCTGCAAGGAAGCCACCTTCCAGAGCTTTCCCCAGGGGCGCCTCTAGTGTCACTAGGCTTGTCCATAGTACAGACATTGTAACTACATTTGTCTGTACTGCGTGCATTCCATATTTTGATAAAGTGAAAGAAAATATTGAGGTCTGTCATATTGTGAGAGTTTTATGTGCAAAGTTTGACCGATGTTGCATGTTGCTGTCAGTGTAAAGAAAATTTCCTGGGCACTAGTGTGTCCTTCTGTGAGATGTGTTTTCTCACCTGTCACCTTCCAGTCCCTACCCACAGCCATTATAGTGACCAGGCAGTCTGCTTGCTCTACAGTGATGTGTCTTGAATAGGGCCCATTAGTTTCCAGTAGATACCCCAGGCCTGCATGTTAGCCTTCAGTTTAATGGCCTTTTTTATGTTCATTCATTTTATTTTATTTCCCATCGTGGTTTTGTTTATTTCTTTTTTGTTTTTTGTTCTTTCTGTTCTCTTTTTAAAAACCGTCGTGGTTTGCCCTTCATATTCCCCAATGTTTGCACATGACAAGATGTTGCCATCCCAACATTACCTCCCACTTCACTGACCAGTGCCACTACTGACCATCTAGCACCAGCCACAACGGGACCACTGCCTTCAGCTCCTCGGGATGTCGTGGCCTCTCTGGTCTCTACCCGCTTCATCAAGTTGACATGGCGGACACCAGCATCAGATCCTCATGGAGACAATCTCACCTATTCCGTGTTCTACACAAAGGAAGGGATTGCTCGGTAAGTGCCTGTGTGGACTGCATCTTGGCCCACCTGGCCTGGTCATGCTTACTCTGGCTCATTGTTGCATTGAATCTTTATGAAGTTCTAGTCCAGAAAATATGATCACTGAAATATATCTTTCCTAATTTTAGGACATTAAACAAATTCAGAGTCTTAGTATTTTCTCCTGCGTTTCTGGGTAATATGGAGAGAGGGCAGACAGAGCTATTGAGGTGGAAGCATTCGGATGTAACCAAGACTGCATCTTGTTTTTTTGTTTGTTTTAGTTTTTGTGGTCCTGAAGAGTGAACCCAGGGCCTTGTCCATGTGAGGCAAGCACTCCACTAAGTCCCCACCCCTACGACTACATATCTTTCATAAGATTCAGTCAGCATAGAGGCTAAAGATTAAGGTAGATTTAATTTACGAAAGTAATCTTAAATAAATGTAAGCGTGTACCCTTACATGGTGTAGGCCGATGAACTCCAGGGGTCTCCTTAATGATGCAGAAATACTTTGTGACCAATTTTCCTAGGACAGCATTGTTGTTAAATTCTTTTGCATCTGTCCACCCTCATTTTCCTTTTTCTCCAGGTGAACCCACTTTCTAATGAAGCCAGTCTAATTCGTACGGCAATAGCCCTTTTTCTCAGTCCCCTCAGTCATTTCACCCTTTCCCCTTTCTCAGCTAGAACTAAATTCAGTTAATCTTCCTTGTCCCAGATTAAGCCTGTTAAGCCCTTCCAGAGCTTTCTCCACCATTCTGCCCATTAGCATTTCTCTCATATATGTATTGGAACCACTAGTATTTGGCACTTGGTCATGATAACACAAGTCCTCCTACTGCTTTCCCAACCTGATTACATGCTGTCAGCATCTTCTTAACATTGTTGAGTAGATTCCTTCATTGTGCTGTTGTTGTTGTTGTTGTTGTTGTTGTTGTTGTTGTTGTTAGGTGCCATTGAGTCATGTCTGACTCACAGTGAGCTTCATAGGGTTTTCAATGGCTGGTTGTTTCGGGATTGCCTCATGAATGGATTGCCACGTCCTTCTCCCATTTTTGTAGTGCTGGGCATCTAACCCGGGACCTCGGAGACTGCAGAGCCACGCTCTACTAACTGAGCTAAATCCCAGCCCTCATTGTGCCTTAAGCTCACACCAAAATAAGAACATTAAAATACTGCATTGATTAGGGTTATAACATATGGAATAAGGTTGTATTTCTACTAGGGTACTTAAAGTTGAGATATATATCTATATCTACATATAACCTTATATATATAGATAGGTAGGTACAGATATAAATTAACTGCCATACATGCAAGTTCAGCAAGTACCGGACTCTTTAAGAAGTTTGAATGACATAATTTGCGCATGATGGATGGAACTACTCATCAGGTAATGTTTACTGGACTACTTACTGTACTGAATATTTTGGGGTTTACAAAGATCAGGAAACAAAGTCCTGTACACCAAAAGGTAAGATATTACTACCAAACAGGAAGTTTCAGCATCAGTGTTAAAATATCTCCAGTAAACTTTGAAATCTTATTGCAAATGTCATAGGAATCCACAGAGCAAAGGAAATATTTAGTGATTCTGCTCAAAACAAGCTCTATTTCTACAGCAGGGCTTTTGCCTTATTGATCAGCCTACCAGAGGTAATGTCCCTTAAAAATAACTATGCCTGACTTCTTGTCGGTCATCCTCAGACGGTACAGGACCTCCTCACCTCCTCCTTGAACACCCTCCCAGACTTAGCCCCTCAGTAGTTGTCATGCTGGAATGTCTTAGAGCCAACTTGTTCCTCTCCAGTTGCTAAGTTTTTAGGAAACTTTGCAAACCTGCTGAAATGACTTGGCAACTGGAAATGGGGTATGGTGGGAGTCTACAATGACAGACATGAACCAGAGTTGGGTGGTAAACAGCCATCAGAGCCCTGCTGCTGTCATATCACTCTTTTCTACTGGTTTTGGTTTGGGGTGGTTGCTTCCATTTTATTTTGTTTTTTCTCAGTACTATCACTCTCTAAAGTTTCTCTTTTATTGTATCTTGTGTTTGTCCTGTTCAGTAGAATATCCCCAGTAAGAGAACCTGGCATTGGAAAAATAAGTTATATTCTCATTTTGTATTGCATATAACCACAAATTATAAGTAAACTAAGAGGTAGGTGTGTGTGTGTGTGTGTGTGTGTGTGTGTGTGTGTGTGTGTTACTTGGGGGGTGAATCCAGGGCCTCGCACATACTTTTCAAGTATTCTATCAGTGGGCTGCACTTCCAGCCTCTTTTTTTTTTTTTTTAATTATTATTGTATTTTGACACAGGGTCTGAGTTACACAAGCTGCCTCTAACATTGAATTTGTAAACCTCTTGCCTCTACTTCCCATGTTGTTGGGATTACAGGCATGCACCACCATGCCTGACCAAGAGATAGATACTTTTAAATCTAAATGTGTTGGGCGAGACCTTCTAAAAGAAAACCCAGAAACTTTAATAGGAAAGATGGACAAAGTTTTAGTGTATAATTTAATGCAATAAAACATTATAAGCAAGATGTCCACCATGGTGCCTGGTTGCACTTCTTTAGAGACTGCTCAATTGACTTGCCCATTTATTGATTGGATTCTTTTTTTCTGGTGTTTATATTATAAGCATGATCAAACATTATAAGCAACATTATAGCTGGATAATGCTGATCAAGCAAGATCAACATTATAAGCAACATTATAAGCAAGATCAACATATGGGCCAGGCATGGTGGCTCATGCCTATAATCCCAGCAATTTGGAAGGCGGAGGCAGGAGGGTCACAAGTTTGAGGCTAGAGGCAGCCTGCATAAGTTAATGAAACCCTGCCTCAAGATACAAAATAAAAAATGGGCCCAGTAGTAGAGCGCTTATGAAGTATGTGCAAGACCCTGGGTTCAACTCCCAAGTACCACAAAAAAATATATGTATATATGAAATGACAAGCTATAAAAACTTTGGTAACATTTATAAAAGATTGTATTGATATCTGTATGAAAAACTACAAATCAGAACTAGAAGGGAACACACCTAAAGACAAATAATACAACCAGGCAATTCACAAAAGTTATCGGATAGCTCCTTAAAGTTTAAAAATCTTTTACTATTCTCGGATGACAGAATAAAAGCTGCTTCTGTGTGACTTTCTGAATGAGAAGTCAGGAGCACAAAGGACAGATGCAGAAAGAAATTAAAGAAAGACACTAGAAGATGGAAATACCTCCTATGTTGTTTATGGATCAGCAGAATTAATACTGTGAAAATGGCTATATAACTGAAAGTGATCTCCAGAATCAGTGAAATGCCAATCAAAATTTCAGCGATACTCTTTACAAATAGAAAAAACAGTCCTAAAATTCTTATGGAAACACAAAAGACCCCAAATCACCAAAGCAATCCTGAGCAGAAAGAGCAATGCTGGAGGTATCATAGTACCTGATTTCAAGTTATACTTCAGAGCCATAGCAACAAACAGCATGGTACTGACACAAAAACAGACAGGTAGCAGGGCGCGGTGGCTCAAGCCTGTAATCCCAGCAGCTTGGGAGGCGGAGGCGGAGATAGAGGCGGGAGGATTGCAAATTCAAGACCGTAGGCAGTCTGTGTAACTTAGCAAGACCCTGTCTCAAAAAAGTAAAAAAAAAAAAAAAAAAAAAAAAAATGGGCTGAGGGTGCAGCTCAGTGGTCCAGCACTTGCAGAGCACGCAAGCATGAGGCCTTGGATTCAACCCCCAGTACCAAAGGGGAAAAAAAAAAAAAAAAAAAAAACAGACATGTAGACCAACGGTATATCAGACAGAGGTCCCAGAAATAAACAGACACAGCTACAGTTATCTGATTTTTCTGCCAAGGTACCTAAAGTATACGTTGGACAGAAGACAGCCTCTTCAACAAATGGTGCTGGGAAAACTGGATTTCCACATGGAGAAGATTGAAACTAGTTCCCTATCTCTCACTCTGTACAAAAATCAATTTTAAGTGAATTATAGATCTCACTGTAAGATCTGAAACTTTGAAACTACTAGAGAAAAACTTGGGGAAAATACTTCAAGATACAAGCATAGGCAACAACTTCCTGGAAAGGACTCCAATAGCCAGGAATAAGAGCAAGAATTAACAAATGAAATTGCATAAAATTAAAAGCTTCTGCACAGCAAGTGAAAAAAATACCAGAGTAAAGACACAACCTGTAGAATGGAAGAAAATCTTTACCAAGTATATATTGGACAGTGGGTGAATACTTAAGAATATAAAGAACTCAAAAAATTAAACACCAGAAAAAAGAATCCAATCAATAAATGGGCAAGTCAATTGAGCAGTCTCTAAAGAAGTGCAACCAGGCACCATGGTGCACATCTGTAATCCCAGCATCTTGGGAGGCTGAGGCTGAGGCAGGAGAATCACAAGTTCGAGGCCAAAGGCAGCCTGCACAACTTACTGAGACTCTGTCTCAAAATAAAAATAGTAATAACAACAATAACAACAAGAATAATAAAGAGGTTGAGAGTATGGCTCAGTGGCATAGCACTTGCCTACCGTAGATTAGACCTTTAGTCCTTCAGTACTGAAAAAAAGAAGAGTACAAATGGCCAATAAATATGTGAAAAAATGTGTAACATCCTTAGCCATCAGGGAAATGTAAATCATTCAGTAAGACTTTATCTCACCCCTTTCAGAATGGGTGTCATCAAGAAAGCAAACAACAAAAGATGCTGGCAAATGTGGGAATAGGAGAAGGAACCCTTCTAGTATAGCCACTATGAAAATCAGTATGGAGAGTCTCCAAAAAACTAGAAATAGAACTACTGTATGATTCAGCTATATCACGCCTGGGTATATACCTGAAGGAATTAAGTCAGCATACGACAGAGATACCTGCACATCCGTGTTTACTGCAGAGGTAGATGTGCATCAACGAATGAATAAAGAAAATGTAGTATATATATACTGTTGTTGTTTGTTGTTGTTAGGTGCTGTCGAGTCGGGATCCAACTCATAGCGACCCTATGTACAACAAGTGAAACACTATTGTCAGTGCTTCTCTGCTGTTCATAGAGTTTTCAATGGCAGATTGATTTTTGGGAGTGGGTTGTCAGGTCCGTCTCCCAAGCCTACAGCACCTGGTGTTTCCAGGCGGTCTCCCATCCAAGTACTAACCAGGCCCGACCCTGCTTAGCTTCCAAGATCTGATGGGATCGAGTACCACAGGGCTACGGCTGCAGGCAGTGTATATAAACAGTGGGGTTTTGTTCAGTCATAAATAAGAACGAAATTATGTCATCCATAGGAAAATGGATGGATCTGGAGTGATCTGACATTAAGTGACATAAGGAAGAGAGACTAAGACAAACATCACATATTTTCTCTAATGTGAAATCTAGATTTTAAAATGTGTGCATATGTGCGTGTGTGTGTGTGTGTGTGTGTGTGTGTGACTTCAAGGTAGAAGAGGGCCTATTTTGGAAGAGGCAGAGCAGAAGGAGAGGTGGAAATGCTTGAGAGGGTAATGGGGTAGTGAATATGGGCAAAGTACATGATATGCATGTATAAAAATGTCATAATGAAACCCATCATTTTGTACAGTGAATATGCACTACTAATTTTTAAAAATTTAGTTCATTACCTGGCAATCTTAGAAATGCAAATCATGAGTTATCATTCTTTGTAAGACTGAAAGAAAACTAAATTGATAATATCCAATATTAAATGCATTGAAGACTGAGAAGAAACCCACTCCAGGCTGTTTGTGGCAGTATTAAGAAAGTCTGCATGGAAGATGATTTGGCAGAATTTTTAAATCTTTTGAAGGCACTATAACTTGGGGGCTAGGGCTTAGCTCATTTGGTAGAATGCTGCACTGCACTGTCTGAGGACCTGGGTTCGATTCCCCACCACCACAAAAATGGGAGAAAGACTTAGCAATCCACTCCTGAAATAATCCTGAAACAATTAGCCATTGAAAACCCTATGAGGGTTGCTATGAGTCAGACCAGACTTCACCACATGTACCAACAACAATGCCTGCAGCCATACACTGTGGTGTCGGATCCTGTCAGATCTCCGAAGCTAAGCAGGGTGGGGCCTGGTAAGTACTTGGATGGGAGACCTCCTGAGAACACTAGGTGCTGTAGATGTAGGAGAAGGACCTGGCAATCCATTCCCAAAAAACAATCAGCCATTGAAAACCCTATGAATAGGAGAGAAGCACAACAGTAGTGTTTCATCTGTTGTACGTAGGGTTGCTAAGGGTTGGACATCGAATCAATGGCACCTAACAACAGCAACCTGTAATCTAGCAACTATACTTCTGAGTATCTGTCATATAGATTTACAAATATGCATATGCATAGAACACTCTTACAAAAGTTTTTACTGTATTATAAGATTAAAGAAAAGAAACAATGTATACATCCATTGGTAAAGGAATGGGCGCATAATATGTGTGTACCCATATATCAGTATGTGTATATCTGTTTACAGCAGTTTTTTTAAAATGACATATCTGTATATTTTGATATATATGTAAATGCTTAGAACAATGATTCTCAACCAAGGATAGTTTTGCCCTCCAGCCCTCAAGTAACATTTGGCAATGTCTAGCAAAATTTTCCATCACAACTGGGGCAAAGGTGGGGTACTTACTGGCGTGTAATGGGTAGAGGCCAGGAATGCTGATAAACATCATACAGTATACAGGATAGCTTCCTATAACAAAAAATTATGCTTCCCCATATCTCAGTTTTGCCAAGGATGAGAAACCCTGGCATGGGGAGATGTGAAAGATTTGTGTAAGTGCAAACATACCACAGTTAGGTCTTGGGGTAGGACAGGTTTTAAAGAGGTAGAACTAGAATTTTTCTTAAAACAAAAACAAAAACTATATACTTTATTCATATGCTTTTAATGAAAATCAACCCATTGCATTTGAAAGTTTTAATTAATGTATTATGAGTTGGAGTAAGATTAATAAATGAAGTTGGAGTTGAGAGAAATACAGAAGTTAAGTTGATGGGGCAAACAAGACAAGTATATGTAAAGGAAGAAGAAATGCAAGGTAACATTTTGGTTCCATTTGGGTCTCTGGTATGAGAACAGGGAGGCCAGGAAGCTAACCTAGCTGACCCAGAGTTTTTAAAAGGAGTTAGTAAGCAATTAAAGTGGAAGTTTGGAGCCAGATGTTGGAGTTCCAGTAAGGATTTGGACATAATCAGATAACAATGGGCCATTTAGACTCTTGAGCAAGAATATACTGATTGTATTAAACAGTCTGTTTTAGCAGTGCTTTGGGAGCACTACAGAAAACTAGAAAGGAGTGAAATTGGAGCCATGGAGACAAATTAGGCAGCCAATTTCTAGACATGTGGTCACTGAGATCCTGGATGAAGATGAGAGCAATGACATGGAATAGACAAGGAAAATTTGGGAAATATTTAAAAGGAAGATCCTCTGAGACTATAATTTTTTTGTTGTTACTTCATTAAGTTTGTGATTTCTGAGGCAATGAAGGAATAGAAGAACTCCGTAAGTCAAAAGAGTACATCCTGGCTTGTTTTATAAACATTACCTCACCTTCCCAGGCTTAAATTTTCTCATCTAAAAAACAAGAGTAATGAATTACCATACTTCACAGACTTACTATAAAAAGAACTCAGTGTAAGGCTATAGGCCACTATCCCCTGTCCTTTGCAAATTTCATCACTTCCTGCGGTTTGGAAATTCAAACACCAGGTGGCACTATGAGCCCTCGTCATGAGCAGTTGTTCTATTGGGTACCAAGAGTTGCCTGAAATTCTAGAGAGCCCTTCCTTTGCCTTTTCAGCTAGGAAATTTTTTATCTTTTTTAATTTTTTTAAAGCCTATAATTTAAACGCCTGCAGCCACAGCCCTGTGGCATCCGATCCTGTCAGATCTCGGAAGCTAAGCAGGGTCGGGCCTGGTTAGTACCTGGATGGGACACTGCCTGGGAACACCAGAAGCTGTAGGCTTGGGAGAAGGACCTGGTAACCCCCTCCCAAAAATCAATCTGCCATTGAAAACCCTATGAGCAGCAGAGAAGCACTGACAATAGTGTTTCCCCTGTTGTACAGAGGGTTGCTATGAGTCCGATACCGACTCGACAGCACCCAACAACAACAACATAATTTAAACAGAAGTACTTTTCTGTTATTAGCCAGTAATCAGAGAAGAGAGTAGACAGTAAGCTGTTCCTGATATTGATAACATTTTAGAGATCTGTTAGTCTAGTCCAGGGCTGACAAATTATGGACCCTAGTCCAAATCAGAGGTATTAATTGTATGACTCAGGAACTAATAATAGTTTCTATATTTTTAGGTAGTTACATTTTGAAAGGTTAAGTAAATACACAAAATGTTCCATTTTGTCTCTTGGCCTATAAATATTCACTATCAGACCCCATAAGAAAAAGTTTGCCCACCCCATCTCCTTCTTTCATTCCGTACATAAGGAAAGTGGGGCCCAGAAAGAGCTAACAGCTTACCCACAGCCACCTGGCAAGCTAGCAGCGTGTTCACTACTAGAATGGCAGCTCCTAGCTTCTGGCCCAGCTCTGTCTTAATGTAAAGGGTGTCTTTTTTTTGTTTCTCCTTTGACTGTCAGCTTTCATTCTCACCTAAGTCCCCTTGGAACCCCTGACCTTTAGGAGAATTTCCCTTTCTGGAAACTCCCTGGATCTTGTCCTGAAATTAAGGTTTTCTTCTTTGCAGAAACTTGTTTCTGGGACCATACACCAATCTAGTATCAGAGCCTTCTCACATGCTGATTTTTTCATCTGTGGTATCATACACATGACTAATTCCCATTTCATGGTAGTATGTCTCTAGAAACTTACTTCAGGTTTTAATAACATCACTCATTCCTTCCATTTCCCCGCTTTTCAGGGAGGGACAAACAAAAGATAGACATGATCTCATCACTCTATAAGATTCATACATCAGAAGGCAAATTTTTATTTATTCATTGTGTGCATGGGTGAAGGCATTTCCCTGTGTGAGCATTCTGCTTAGTGTTTCTGTAGAATATGAACATGAGTGAAAGTCTTTCACTCTAGTATAAAGTAACATATCCCCCCACCAAGTTATCTTACAAGGAGAGAATTTATTTAAAATTTTATTTATAGGATGAGCAAAAGACCTATTCTGTAATCCCAGTGATTTGGGAGCCTGAGGCAAGAGGATCAGAAGTTCAAGGCCAGAAGCAGCCTGTTTAACTTAAAAAAATAAAAAAAATTTTAAAAAGATGACTAGGGGTGCAGCTCAGTAGTAGAGGGCTTGCAAAGTATGCACAAGGCCCTGGGTTTCACCCCCCAAGTACTGCAAAAAAAGAAAACGGAAGGAAGGAAGGAAGGCTGGCTGACCAGTCAGCCATAATACTTCTTATTAAACAGCAATCATATGTGATCAGATCAAATGTCAAAAACCTCAAAGTGTTTTCTGGGCCTGGTGGCACACATCTGTAATCCCAGCAATTCGGAAGGTGGAGGCAGGAGGATCACAGTTTTCAGGCCAGAAGCAGCCTGCATAATTTAGCTAGACTCTGTCTCAAGATAAAAATAATTAAAAAGGAGCCAGGGGTGCTCCTCAGCAGTAGAGCACTTGCTAAGTATATGCGAGACCCTGGGTTCAGCCACACAGTACTGCAAACAAACAAACTGAGTGTAAGAAATCAGTTGATGTTCTATTCCTATTCCTAAATCCCATGTCTTAGAGGTTTAGCCAAAGACAGAATAGTATTAGAGATACCTGAATCATCTCTGAATAATAATTTTTGTTACCACTATACTCTTTCCATTAGGATTTAATAATGTAACCAACTCTATATACTATGTAGATACTGTTGGGGGAGGTGGTTGTTGTTGTATGATGGAGATTGAACCTAGGACCTTTGCATGTTAGGCAAGGGCTATATCATTGAGCTATATATCCTCAACCTTAGCGTGTGTGTGCATGTTTAATGAAGAAAGGTTAAAGAACTATAGAAAACTGTTGAAAATATTTAAATATCAAATGCACATGTTTACATACAGACAAATTGACATGGTCACATAGACAAACAAATTTTAGTCAGCAGTTTCAGGACAGCTTGCCAATATTTTAACATAAGAATTTTAACTCAACAGATTGGGCAATTCAGAATAATTTCCTCCACAGAGTTGTTTTAGGCTTTTATTCTTTTTCAAGATAGGTACAGCTGTTTTCTCACCTGAATGACAGTTCTTAAAGACTATCTAAAACAAATTCCTTCACATTATTTGTTGAAAACTCACTTATATTATCTGATTTTCATGATAGTGGGTACAGTAGACTGAGTATAATTGTGGACCTGAGTTAGACCCATAAATCCCCACTGTAGATTCTGGAAGCTACTTTTTGTAAAGAATTTAAATAACCGCGTTTAGGTTTCTGTCTCAAACTGAACCACTAGATTTGTTTACATTGTTTGCGATAAGATTTGTCAAACCTTTTAGATCCATTTGAAAATCACTCAAAAGGAATGAAGAATTAAATTATAAAAATCAGTGTCATGAGTCACCTTTTTTTATAGATGGGTTATATTTACATTTGCTTGTTGTTTGGGGGAGAGGGAGGTTGTTTGTTTTTCTTTTTCTTTTCTTTTCTTTTTTTTTTTTTAGGATAGAGTCTCACTCTTTAGCCCAGGCTGACTTTGAACTCTCCTTGATCCTCCTGCCTCAGCCTCTAGAATACTGTGGTTATAGACATGTTACCAATTTAAAAAGTGATAACCTCGCTGGGCACGGTGGCACACACCTGTAATCCCAGCAACTCAGGAGGCAAATGCAGGAGGATCACAAACTGGGGACCAGAGGCAGTCTGTGTAATTTAGTGAGACCCTATCACAAAAAGTGAAAAAATGGGTTGGGATGAAGCTTAGTGGCAAAGCATGTAAGGCCCTGGGTTCAACCCCAGTACCGCAAAAAAAAAAAAAAAAAAAAAAAAAAAAAAAAAAAAAAAGGTAATAACCTCTAGTTTTCTTCTTATTGAGAGTCTGTCATTCAAAATCTATATAGCATTCCTTGATAATTTCTGTGAAAATTAGGTGATACCTACAGCCGCCTTCTGTTGCTGAGAATCACTCCTTGAAACTCAGTGATATCTAAAGCCTACAAAATCGGTGACCAGCTGCCCCAAATGAAACAGCACTAAAGACCCTGTGCTCTTCTGAAAGAAAGCTGTAATTATGATCAGCAGTATCAATAATATGTGAGCCACAGCATCAGTGACTTGTCATATATTCATGACCTGCTCTTTTTCCAGCCTCCATATTCTTCTGTACACTATTACCCCTGAGAGTTTCATTTGTTGAGAATTAATTTATACATTCTACAGATATTCCCAACTAACAGTATTTTTTTCCAAATCCTTGTTTGCCCAAAGGGAGCGTGTTGAGAATACGAGTCGCCCAGGAGAGATGCAGGTAACCATCCAAAACTTAATGCCAGCAACTGTATACATCTTCAGAGTTATGGCTCAAAATAAACATGGCTCCGGAGAGAGTTCAGCTCCACTACGAGTGGAAACACAGCCTGAAGGTAAGTCTTCCACCTGTCTGCCATTTCCACCCAGAGGGAAACCTGTATGAAGGTCTGCTTGATGTTTAACCTTGCTGACTATTGGGGAGCATAAGGTCCTTGTCTTCAAGGTCCTTATGAATCAGAGAAGACAAAATGAGGTGCCATCAGATAACAGCTAATAGTATATGATAATATAATGCTGCTGATGCTTTTCTACATATTCTTATCATACTGATCCTTTTAGACCTAGCTCAGATGCCTTCTACAGTCTTGGGATTCTGTGTTCTTTTTCTTTAATCATGATTATGAATGTATTTTCCTTATTTATGGATATTTTCCACAATGTCTAGTGTAGTACCCTGAACATGAAGTATTTATAATTGTTATAAACTGTTTTGTCCAGTCTTTATGCGTACCTCACTCATTAGAAGCTCTTGGAGCCTTTATTTTGGACCTGTGTTCTTTTGTGCTAAATAATGTTACTTGTGCCTGCAGCCGTAGCCCTGTGACATCCAATCCCTACAGATCTCGGAAGCTAAGGAGGGCCAGGCCTGGTTAGTACTTGGATGAGAGACCACCTGGGAACACCAGGTGCTGTAGGCTTGGGAGACGGACCCACCAACCCATTTCCAAAAATCAATACGCCATTGAAAACTCTATGAACTGCAGAAGCAGCACTAACAATAGTGTTTTGTCTGTTGTATGTAGGGTCGCTATGAGTTGGATACCGACTCGATGGCACCTAACAACAATGTTCCTTGTAATCATGTTTCTAAGGTTTCTACCATTGAGATGAGTATCAGTTTGGTTTATATTTGTCCTGTATACCTTAACTTCTGGTTATAAACTATAGGCCTGAAATTATAAGAAATAAGTCATAATTAATTTTTTTCCCACATGAAACTTTCTTCTAAATTTTTGCCTTTTTGAAACATGAACCACTGTTTTCTCTTAGTGCATTCTCCAGTCTGTTTTTACTATTAATTGCACTAGCTTTACTGTGTTCACAAACCTCCATAATAAAGATTTTGCTTTGAGTAGGGAGCATGTGAAATACATTTGTGGAAACTACTAACCTGGGAACTAAACAGAATGAATAAATTTACCAGTGAGATTATGGAAATAATTCTAAGACTTTACCTGGTGGGTAGAATGAAGTCAAGAACCTATGGCACTTGGATTTTTAATGCTGTAGCAAATTGCCCATCAAATATTTAAGTACTTCCTATGCCAGGTACTATACAAGATATTAGAGATATAAGGATGAGCAAGGTAAGATTTTTTCCTTTTAAAAAATAAGCAATGAAAATAGGAGGCTGTTGATCATTTCAGTAATAGAGATTGATGATCAAGATTTAAACCCAAGCAAGAACATAAGGACTAGAGAGGGCTGAGGAGTTGATTTAAGGGAAGAATGTGTTCTCATTATGGAGAAAAGATGTTGAATTTCATAGTTATCCATGTTCAGACAAGTGTGGAAGTTCTCCATTAAATTTCAAGCTCAGTTGCTCTTTATTAGCTCATAAGTGCTGGCATCATATATGAGGGATACTGGAATTCAGAACAGGGAAGAATTACTATAAAAATATAGATAAGCCACAGTAGGATCCTGAAAAAGATAAGGCCTGATGTTGGCCTTAAAGCATTTGACTTGGCATAAGCATTCTTAGGGAAGGAGGCTGTATGACCCAAATCCCAAAGTAGAATCAAACAGTACACATGTAAGGTGAATCATAATAAAAATGAAGGAAAGACCATTAGATTCAATCCAGTGCAAGATTCTTTCCTGGGGCTGTGAACACAGTTCTGGAGCTTTGAAAATATTTGTATGTCTTCATATGTTCATATTTCCCTTGAAAAGAGTCTGTAGTTTTCATGTCATTTCAGACTTTGGAAGTCACTTTGTTGAGATACACTGAACTAAGAGGGCCATTGTCAAATGTAGAAGTAAGAGAAAAGATATAAAGAAGAGTGGCTTTATTGAGTACCTTCTATGTGCCCAGGAGAAGGACATGGCAATTTCCTCCCAAAGTAATCCTGAAATAGTCAGGCATTGAAAACCCTATGAGGAGCCAGGCACAGTGGCACATGCCTGTAATCCCAGGGATTTGGGAGGCAGAGGCAAGAGGATCACAAGTTCGAGACCAGAGGTAGTCTGCGTAATTTAGCGAGACCCTGTCTCAAAAAGTAAAAAAATGGGCTGAGGGTGCAGCTCAGTGGTACAGCGCTTGCAAAGCATGCAAGTGCAAGACCCTGGGTTCAATCCCCAGTACAGAAAAAAAAAAAAAAAAAAGGAAACCCCTATGAGGGTTGCTGAGTCAGATACAACTCAACAGCACCTAAGAACAACAACAACTATGTGCCAGGCACTGCTTTAGACAGTCAAGATGTGAAGATGTGTAAGCTCTTTCTTTTTCCTGCAAGGAGCTCATAGTCTGGTTCCAGAGACAGACAAATACCCAGTAGTTTAAGATGCTGTCATCACAAGGAAAGTAGGCAGCACAATCATTTGTTCTAGAGATTTGGTTAAGAAAACATCATTAAATCAGATGATAGGAGGAAGGGGCAACAGGTTCTGGTGAGTATATTGTGGGGCTGGAGAAAGACTATAATATATTTTGTCAAAAAGGAAGCAGTGAATGGAGGGGAATTTACACTTCATCTGGAGGTACTCAGTGTGGGGAAGGTATAAATGTTGGAGTCAACCCTTGGAAAATATTTTGCATATTTAGCTTCACAAACCAACTTAAAACTTCTTCCATTTATTATGCCACTATACAGCTAAAATGAAAGAATTCATTAGTACCTTTTTTAGGATCATATTTGCCTGTACTTAGCCAATGAATATGTTGGAAGTGATTTCAAGGAAATTTAGGGACTATTTTCCCCCCTTTGGTTAAGTTAGGGGAATGTTTTCCATAGCAACAGAAGTACAACAAATCCCACCTGTCAGGCTAAACAAAATATGCTCTTAACATTAAATGAATAACATGTTGTGTGACTAAATAAAGCAAACAGCCATTAGAGTAACTATATTCAGGTTCTCCACTTTGGTAGCAAAACAAATCTTAAGTCATCTTGCTGTTAAGAAAGCCAGTTTGGTTTACATTTAGATTTTTTTTTTCCCTCTTCCCAGATCTTAGATCTAATGGGTGTCTATTACAGAGACACTAGTGCCAGAGAAACTGTTTTCAAATGTAGAATTCTACCAAAGTGTAGGCACAGGCAGCTGCCCGGGATGTGTGTACAAATTGGAACTGGAGTCAGTCTGTCAGATGAAGGATATACTGTGAGCTGTTTCAGAAGTTAGGTATGCAATCCCTCATAACCCAGCTGTCCCACTGAAGTTACTGTGCCAGTCACCTCACAGATCTCCTTCAGCTCACGTTTTAGACTCAGGAAGTGCCTTCCTCTAGCCCAGTACCATAAGACATACCTGTACTTCTAGCAACTCAGGAGACAGAGACAGAAGTATCGCAAGTTCAAGGGCAGGGGTAGGCTGCACAATTTAGACCCTGTCTCAAAATAAAAAATAAAAAAGAAGCTGGTGATACAGCTCAGTGTTAGGGCATTTGCCTAGCATGTGTGAAGCCTGCCTTCAACTCCCAGTACTGCAGAGGGGGAAGAATGCCTCCCTCCTGGCTCCACCATAATAACTTTCCCATTTCTGGAGAAGGTTCTTAACCTCAAAATTCTATCTGTAAATGGGGGTGGCAGCAATATCCATCTCATTTGGGTTAGTGCAAAGATGAAAAGAAAAAAAACCTATAAATGTTGAATTTATTTAGTGCTTGATTGATTATAGCCATTCAATAAATATTTTAAAATTTGATATTATTCCTTTATCTAGTCTTGTTTCTTTGCTATTATTCTTCTATGCATATGTTCACACCATCCTTTCTAAACACAAATCACATCAAACCATGCTCCTGCTTGTAATACTTCAGTAACTGCCTAACACTTACTAGAGAAAATCCAAATTCCATAGCAGGGCATTAGAGGTTCTTCACTGTCTGGCTCTAGTTATCATCTTCTGCATTACTTCTACCATATTCATTCTGTGTTTCACCCACCTGAGCCACACAACATTGTCTTCCCATATGCTTTCCTGATCAGCTCCATTGACTGGAATAATTTTCTCCATGGTGTTGAAGGAAACTATTCATTCTTAATACCCAGAAGTCTTCACCATTCATTCTTAATACCCAGAAGTCTTCCCTTCCCTGTCCACTGCTCCCAGAACAGAATCCTGTAGTCTTCTGTCTGTTACGTTACATGCATCACCAGGACCTGTTATATGCCTGACTTCTGAACTAGCCTGGGAATCTTCTGTGGGCAGATACTCCATCCATCACTGTGTCCCCAGGGCCTGCCACAGCATCTGGAAGTGGAAGGATCTCTTCTGATGGTGGTTGCTTTTATGTACTACCTAGTCCTACTATAAACTAGGATGTTATAAATCACAAAACAGTCCTTTATATATTTTTTCTTCTTATTTTGAGTGAATTGGAGATACTTCACATATCATTTCTAGTTTTGATTTGTGTCATAAAAAGGGAAATAAGTGTATCCTAAAACCATTTCAATTAAATCAATTGTTTTCTTAGCTTTTTTTATTTCTAAAACATGGCCCGTGTGATAGTATTGCTGAGGATGATTATTAAGGAGTGTAGGAGATCTCATTTATATCTTACTCTCTTGAAACTTTCTTTGCAGTTCAGCTTCCTGGCCCAGCACCAAACATCCGAGCTTATGCCACATCACCTACTTCCATCACGATCACATGGGAAACACCATTGTCTGGCAATGGAGAAATTCAGAATTATAAATTATATTATATGGAAAAAGGGACTGATAAAGAACAGGTATAAAAAGAAGCCATTTTTTAACTATTGGTTTAAATAATAGAGTTGAAATGTATTTCCCAAACTCAATAGTTGTTCAGCTGGAAATCAGGGGGAAAAAAGTTGTATAGGAAATAAAAAGTTGACAGGCTGTTTCATTGTACCAAGATTTATTCTGTGGTTTTTACCAGCAAGAGTCACAGAACACCAAGTAATATTTCTAAATAAATCATCGGTGTTCATGATTAATCTGCCTTGACTGTTAAACAGCGTTCTGTAAAAGGGTTAAAACTGTTGTGTAGAATCTAATTTGTGTAATTACCTTATAGCATTTCTTTTGGATTGAGTTGTGTGTGTGTATGTGTGTATGGACACACAATGTTTTACTTTATTCAAGGATGTTGATGTTTCAAGTCACTCCTACACCATTAATGGGTTGAAAAAATATACAGAGTATAGTTTCCGAGTTGTGGCCTACAATAAACATGGACCTGGAGTCTCCACACAGGATGTTGCTGTTCGAACATTGTCAGATGGTGAGTCATTTTTCCTTTGTAATGAAGTGCCGCGTTTGGTGTCCCTCATGGACATGACGTAAGATGATGGGCTTCGATGTCAAAAGATTCAGTTCAAATTCCAGTTTTACCCCTTAGTGTTGTTGTAGACTTTAGTCAAGTCACAACCCTTCTGAGCCTGTTTCCTTACCTGTAAAATGTAAGTAACACCAACTTCATTGAGTTGCCCTAGACTCACTGAGCAAGCAAAGAACATATGGTACATAAACTGAATAGGTTCTTTGTGTGTGTGGTTTTAGTAATCTTCTGTTTAAGTAAATACTGTTGCTTATTCATAGCACAGACCATTTTAGGACTGTTGGAAGGCTAACCTTCCTACACTTAGCAGTCGTATTTACTTGCCAAATTGATCTTTTTAATTCCTTGGTATTTTGTGTCAATTTCATTTCTCACCTGTGATCGAATTGTAAACTAAGTTACATACACATATCCATGACCTAGAGCAATATTTATCAAAGTACAGCTTGCCAAGGAGACTAAGGAAGCCAAGACCAACATTTTAAAAAAATATTTTAGAATGGAACAGAAAATATCAGTTCATTGCACTTAGTAAGGTTTATGAAACTCAGCTAAATCTAGTGTTTTATAAAAATGTCTTTTAAAAGATGTCTGTGTGCATATATAATATTTGTTGTTGTTAGGTGCCATCAAGTCAGAGTCCGACTCGTAGAGACCCTATGAACAACAGATGAAACACTATTGTTGTGCTTTTCTGCTATTCATAGGGTTTTCAATGGGTAATTGTTTCTTGGGAGTGGGTTGCTGGTCCTTCTCCCAAGCCTACAGCACCTGGTGTTCCCAGGCGGTCTCCCATGCAAGTACTAACCAGGCTCGACCCTGCTTAGCTTCCGAGATCTGACCCAATCAGACACCACAGTGGTCCGGCTGCAAGCATATGTAATATTGTTGTTGTTGTTGTTGTTAGTTGCCGTCGAGTCGGTATCCGACTCATAGCGACCCTCATAGGGTTTTCAATGGCAGACTGTTTCGGGATTGCCTTGGGAGTGGATTGCCAGGTCCTTCTCCCATTTTTGCGGTGCTGGGAATTGAACTCGGGACCTCAGAGACTGCAGCGCAGCATTCTACCAACTGAGCTAAATCCCAGCCCATATGTATATAGCTCATATATATAAACATGCATGCTTTAGAAGCTATGGTTTGACTCCTTTAAGCAAATGGTCAAACTTAACACGAACAAACTTAACAATAAAGGGACAGACTGACATCATTTGCTTCTGATGTGCTTTGTGGAGAAAGACAGCCTCATCTCTTGTATTCCTGCCAAAAATATTCAAGTTGAATCTGATTGTGATAAAACAGCCAGACATATCCAAATGGAAGGAAGTTCTGCAATTTTTTTTTTTTAATTTTAAAAGCTGACCTGGATTCTTAAAATACATTAGTCTTACAAAAAAAAGAAGAAGAAGAAGAAGAATCTAGATTAAAGAAGAGTAAAGAAATCTTAGCCTACAGTCATACCACCCTGGCGTCTGATCTCAGCAGATCTCAGAAGCTAAGCAGGGTTGGGCCTGGTTAGTACTTGGATGGGAGGCCACCTGGGAACACCAGGTGCTGTAGGCATGGGAGAAGCACCCGGAAACCGACTCCCAAAACAATCAGCCATTAAAAACACGATGAATATCAGAGAAGTACTGACACTAGTGCTGGGCATGGCACAGTGTTGGGGAGTATTTCGGGATTTTTGTACATAGGGTCACTATGAGTGAGACCCAACTCGACAGCACCTAACAACAACAATAATAATCTTTGACTGGATTCTGGATCTGAAGGTAAAAACACCTATATAGAATACTATTAATACACTTGATAGGTATTTATAGTATTAGGCAATGTTAAATATTAGATGCCTTATTAGATATATTAGAAAATATATTTTTTCTTTTTCTTTTTCTTTTTTTTTTTTTTTGGACATTTTTAATGTACACCTTAATGTGATTCATTCTGACATGTTTTTCATTGTGGCATTTACATATATGCATTTTGATGTACATTATTCATATAGGTTCCCCCTTACCCTCTTGTATTAGAAAATATTTTTGTGTCAAGATTACATTTCCTGGTTTCACAGGCCTGTAATCCCAGTATTCAAGAGGCCGAGGCAGGAGGATTGACACAAGTTCAAGGCCAGCCTGGGCTACACAGAGAGACTGTCTAAAGAAAAAACAAAATACAAACTATAGTTTGGCTGGCCAACTGCATAAGCCAGTTAGGATATTTGGGGAAAGTTGAGAGAAAAATGCTTATAGAAATTTTAATAAGATTTTTGAATCTACTTATGAGCTAAATTTTAACAACATTAAATAGATTGGCATGCTGACCACAGTACTGTAGGAACTGAATGCACCTCAGTGTGTCTTAGCGTGGTAGTCCAGGGCAACATTTTGGTGTAAAGGAAATCTTGGTTCTTATGCCAACTAAAACTAATACTGTGGGCAAGTTAACTGCCCTGAACCTCAACTGTAAATTTCTTATCTATAAAATGAAAATACTGCTAGAAATCTCTTCGTGAGATTGTGGTAAGGATTAAGTACCCGCCACATAGTAGCATGCAGCAAATCTTAGCTATGAGGATATTGATAAAGACAATAGTCACAACTATTGTGGGTTCTGTCATTCATGTACTGTTTTCAAGGCATAGGCACCTGGGTGCTTCTCCAGGTTCTCTGCACTTGAATCTCTGGCTTGTGGCCTGAGATACTTTGCTAGGCATAAATTATAATAGTGAGCAAGGTTACATTATCGGCCTTCCAGAAACTTTAGCATAGTGGGCACTTAGCTACCTAGTCACCAAACGTTAGAGAAAGGAAAAGAGAAGTTCCCAATTAGAAAAGAAGGTCTAGAATTAGCATTTTGTGAATGGAGAGAAAAACAGTCAGGTCTACTTAAATTTTCTTGCTTGCTGTCGTCACTATGAAGGGAGTGTCTGTGGGCCTTAAACCTTCAGACAGTTCCTGTTACATTCTAGTGTGTGAGGAATTAAAGTTATGCCACTGTTTGTTTAACCAACACTCTCAAATTTCTCACATCTAAGTGAATGTTGCCTGATAATGTACTTGCCTCAGGAAGCCAGATAGTTCACTTTACTGAAGCTGTTGTTGCTTAAATAAATACCTCTTTCCCTTCTTGAGAATTGCCTTCAAAACTAGTTTAGGAACCCCACAAGAAAGCCAAGCTCACTGATTTATGTACATTTCATTTTTGTCCATATTTTCATTACTGCTTTAGTCACTTGCCACATTTACTAGACTTGGTTCCAGGAAATATACGTCTCTTCCCCAAGATGAATATTCAGAAGGTTATGTTTAAGGCTCTGAATATATCTGGAGTCTTTTAGAAGAGTTCAGAGCCACCATGCATCCTTGAAATAACTATCTGACTTCCCAGAGGTGGAGCCTAGTTTGGGTAAGGATGCATGCACATATGAAAGTGACTTCTTTTTAAAAATGAATTATACATAGCCATGTCTTATCCCCCTTGTACTGTCAACATGAGACATTGGCACCTGTATTTGAGACCGCCAGCCTATATAATCAGTGTAGGAGATGTGTGTTTGTGTAAAGTCTGGCCAAGAACAATCACATGATGGGTGATATGTGAATGATTAATTTTTATTTATTTATTTATTTATTTATTTTTTGCCTGTCTAGTTCCCAGTGCTGCTCCTCAGAATCTGTCCTTAGAAGTAAGAAATTCGAAGGTAAAACTTTCTAATGCTACCATTCACTTTACTAGTATTAAGCCTCACAGGGGCTTCCAGATCTAAGAGCCAGTGGTTCCATAGAAAAACATCACAACAATGAATGCCAGTGTTATATCTTTTTTTGGCTTTTAAAAATATTAACCCATTAAATTAGAACATAACTGAAAACATTTATCAAGCAGAAATATGAGACAGCATAGGTATTATACTTGCCACTAAAGCTGGACTTAGGAACTAACTTGTTTATTCTGTTTACTTCCTTTTTCTGGTGCCAAAACTTACTTTAGCCTTTCCACAAAAAAATTGCTATTTTTACGTAAACATGGCATTTTACATCTTAACTACTGAAAACCTTGGTGATGCAGCAGAAGGAAATAATTTGTTTATAGAACATGATCCCTTAGTGCTGACATGTTTAGTGTGAACCAAAGGTAGACACTTGTAGACTTGGTTGTGTCTCCTCACACTGTCCTTTCTTGTCAGATTCACTGTACACAGGCCACGTTTGCCTCTCAGAGGCCCAGAGGCCCTTCTAGACTGCATAGACAAGTGAAATAGTCCTTTCAAAAGGTACTATGCAACTCTTTTTCTTCTTCAAGAAACAACTAACTGTTGATGATCCTCTTTTTGAAGCGTTTTAGATAGAAATTGTTTCATTTTGGCCATTTTGCACTGGAAATGAAAAAGAATCCTTATACCTAACAGTAGTTTAGTTCCTAATCCGTATGCCTATTACCTTCTTACACTTTCCTTCTGAAAACATTTCTGGAACTTCTGATCAGTGTCTTCATTCTGATAAAATATCGGGGAGATAAAGGGTCTGGAGTGTACTGCTTGAAAATGCAATCTTCCCATTTGACCAATGAGGGTTTTTAAATTAAAAGAGCTTTTTTGAACAGCTATTAAATAACTTTGTGAAACTCTAAGCACCCTGCTGTCTGTATGTCCCTTTTACTTTGCACAGTGAAATCGAGGCTAATAGTATATACAACAATTAGAACCAACCATTTGACATGTTATCTTTTTCCTACACTGCTGTCTTTCCCCAGAGTATTCTGATTCACTGGCAGCCACCTTCTCCGGCCACACAAAATGGGCAGATTACTGGCTATAAGATTCGCTACCGAAAGGCCTCCCGCAAGAGTGATGTTACTGAGACCCTGGTAACTGGGACACAGCTGTCTCAGTTGATTGAAGGTAAGCTGGCTTTGCATATTGGAGAAAAGCTAAGAGGTTGTCTTTCTCAGACAGTGAATTATGCCAGTCCCAGGACTGCTCTGAGATGTTGACTTAAACAAAAAGGTTTCCAAAGAATTCTAGTAGTGTACTTCTGACCTGAGACAAATGAATGGAAAATTCGCTTGCAGACTCCACCATCTCTGAGGGGTAAGATTGTGTTTGATTTTTATTTCCTTCCTTGTATTCTCCACATTTTCTTTCCTGAGTGTATGCAGTATGTTGTTTTTTGTAATCCAAAAAAGGTAAAGCAGAGCTATATAAGCAAAGAAATTCGTTGGCAAAAAGAGGTGTGCAAAACTATATTTATAACACTGACACCATTCATGTACACAAATACGTGGCCTGCAAGAATATTTTTGAATAGCTGCAGCAGTGCAGTAATCGTACTTGCTACTATGGGCACTATGAAGTTTCAGAAAATTCTATAAGGAATAGTTCCTTTTCTATAGTTTTTCCTTTGTGTGCATCAGAACAAGTGGCACACCTGATAAAAATGAGCCCAAATACATACCTAATATGGGTTTATCCTATAGATCACAAAGAATTCCCCTCTTCTACAAATAGGGGAGATAGAGTTGACTAGCAAGGGCAAGGTTCATTTGCAGGAGAATCTTGGGAAGCAGATGTCTGAGGCACATGTAGTGAGGAGGGTGGATTCTAGGCATTACTAGACTAATAAAGGAGAGGGCAAGATGGTTTCTGCTCAGACCACAGTCCAGTCTGCAGCCATATTAAGCATCTATTAAAAACTCCTATGGAAGCTGGGTGCCATGGCTGTAATCTCAGTGACTCGGGAGGCTGAGGCAGGAGGATCATGAGTTTGAGGCCAGAAATAGCCTGTGCAACTTAGAGAGACCCTGTCTTAAAAAATAAAAAATAGTCTGAAAGTGCAGCTCAGTGGTTAAGGCTCTGGGTTCAACCCCCTAGTACTATTTAAAAAAAAAATCTATAGAATAAGAGCAGCCATTCTTTGTAAGCATATTCCCATCATTGACAGGATGAAAAGCACTTAATCTACATGTACTGGCACTGGATATATAATGGTGAACAGAAATGGAGATCCTTGCTTTCTTGAAGCAGTAACTTGGAGCTTGGTAAATAGTAGAGAACAACATGGGTTACCAGGATCCTCTGCTGCACGATAAATTATAATTAAGTTGTAGTCAAAAGTAATTGTTATAGCACCTAACACATTTTTCCATATCTTTATTGTATGTATCGTCTATGTTAGTTTTGCCTGCAGCTGTACTACTGTGCCACCCAGTCCCGTCAGATTTTAGAAGTTAAGCAGGGTCGGGCCTGGTTAGTACTTGGCTCACTCCGAAAAAACAATTAGCCATCGAAAACTATGAATAACAGAGTAGCACTAACAATACTGCTTTGCCTATTATACATAGGGTTGCTATGAGTCGGACACCAACTCAATAGCACCGAACAACAACATTGTTAGTTTTGGTTCATAAACTCTCTCAGTTACTTAGAGGGAAAGGACTGCTCAGTATCTTTTCACATACCTCTCTCTTGGTTGCTATCTCTCTTTGATAAATTACATCTCTCCCCAAAAGGTAGGGAATGACAATGTGACTGGTGGGATTCTTTCAGGGTCTTAATTGAATCGTGTTTGCTGGTAGTCCAGTCTATTGTCTGTTAGTAGTTACAAATGCCTGTGCAGCCCCCTCTAGCACTTTATGATTTCATGTTTGCAGAGAAAAGACAGGAAGGTAAACTTAAGTAGGCCCAGCCATTTTACTCTTCTTTCTGTCCTTGTTTTCTTATGGACAGACAGATTCAGGATGGCCAATAGACAGCAGAACCTATCTCCTTGCATACTCTTTGCCAGGATTGGTTAACTAACCCAGATCATCTGTTTCATCCTGGCCAAGTTGCACACACTCTCAATGTCTGAGTTTTTGTTGTTTTTGTTGTTGTTGTTGTTTTGTTTTTTTGCGGTACTGGGGGTTGAACCCAGGGCCTTACGCTTGCATGCTCTGCAAGTGCTGGACCACTGCGCTGCACCCCCAGCCTATTTTTTTACTTTTTTTGAGACAGGGTCTCAGTTACACAGACTGCCTCTGGTCTCGAACTTGCGATCCTCCTGCCTCCGCCTCCCAAGCCGCTAGGATTACAGGCGTGCACCACTGTGCCCGGCTTCAATGTCTGTTTTTGATTGGAGTTCCTGTACTATGCTGCCCTCCAAAAGTCCAAATATTTGAACCAAATTTGGTGGTGCCCACCTATAATTCCAGCAACTCAGGAGTCTGAGGCAGGAGGATCCTAAGTTCAAAGCCAGAGGCAACCTGCACAGCTTAGCAACACTCTGTCTCATAATTAAAAAGGTACTGAGGATGCTGTTCAGTGGTAGAGCATTTGCCTAGCACATGGAAAGCCCTGGGTTCAGCACCCTAGTACCAACAGGAAGGAAGGAAAAGAAAACCATAGTATTTGGAGGTGGAGAAGTAGATAATTTTCATAACCCTCACAAGACATGCTCTAAAAAAGTATGCATAAATGTATGAATAACTGGCCATTTTACCTATTGTCCTGGCTGGTAGTAAGTTAAAAATCATATAATAAGTTTTGGTGTTTCTTTTTTCTTCTTTTACTTACTATAAATATGTATGGCCATTGGTTGCTGAGAAATAGATTTCTAGGCCATATTTGATGTTTAAATTTTTTTGTGCTGTGGTTATAGACAGGCTCAGAGAACAGAAGTAACCCGATAGGAGTGATATCTTTGCATTCTTTTCTGGGTTTTGGTTTCTGAAAACAGCTGACTTTGTTCCTTTGTAATTTTCATTATCTTTAGCCTTAGCTTCCTTTGTAAGAAAATAAAGGCATTGCACTAAATGATCTCTAAGGTGCCTTCAAGGTCTTAAGCAAAAATCTAGACTCTCTTGGGAGCTTTAATCATTTCTGTTTTTCCTCTTGGGTTGTATGGCCTTCATTCAGCCTTCACTGTAGCAATGGGAGCGTCTCTGCCTGATTTGTTTACCCTGCTCTTTATTAACTTAATTAAGCCATGAACCAAGTTGATGGGTGATATATTTGCTTTGATGGGAGGTTATTAATCTTTCATTTTCCAAAAGCATTGTTTCAGCTTGTCTTCTTTGGCACTTGGGCCACAGGTCTGGATCGGGGGACTGAATATAATTTTCGAGTGGCTGCCCTCACAGTCAATGGTACCGGTCCAGCAACTGACTGGTTATCTGCTGAAACTTTTGAAAGTGACCTAGATGGTAAGAACAAACAATGGATAGAATTAGCACAGATATATGTTAGTTGTAGTTGGTGGGTGAGATTGGAAAGCCTCAGACATTGGCTTAAAGCTGTGAAGTCTGATGTTATACTGCTGTCAGTCCTGTCAAGCAACCAGGCGCCTGATATGACTATTTTTGTAGTAGCTTACAAATGAAAATGTACAGGTGCTTTACACTGGGTTTTACACCAGGGCCATTAAGTAGATGGATGTTCTAAAAGTTAAGGCTCAGCCACATCAATTGTGCCTTAATTTCAATCGCAGTTTCTCTTTTTCCTTAGTCTTAGAAACCTTGCCCTTTTTCTCACGTATTTATTCATAAGTAATTCTTATGGGTAGGTGTGATTAGTACCTTCATCAAGTGTCAGACCTGGGAGACAAAAGACCTAGATTCTTATTCTGAGTCTCAGGTTACTAATTTTTAAATTAAGGAAGTAATTATTTTTTAAAGTTATATATATATACATATATACATATGAATGAATATATGAATGAAAAATATTATAAATTGCTATCTTTTAAAGCCTACCAGCTCAACTAATTGTAGCTTTTAAATTTCATTTTTTCTGACTTACAGACTTACAGATTATGTAGGGGAGTAAATAATTGTTACAATTATTTATAATATGATGCTTAATCATCTCTTGACAAGTTTCTGACTTGATGCTCTACCTCTCTCAGTACACCTGGTAGAGTTTGGGAAAGGGATGTGGGAGAAGGGACGACAACTATTTTTGAAAAGCAATTTATTTATTTTTCTCTGTTGAGCAGAGGTTCTGACATTAATACTGCAGTGTCTTATAGTCAAGGCTGTTCGGGTTTTGTTTTCTTCTTAGGATACATAAAACCATGGGCCATATTTCATTATAACATACAAGTTCTCTTTGAACTCTTGGCCCCAGGTAATAAAAAACTTAGTCCCAAATAGTTTAGCAGAAAGCTGAATACCATTCTCCAAGGGTGGTGAAATATTCTAAGTAGATCTTGTTTTTCTACTTTCCTTCTCAGAAACTCGTGTTCCTGATGTGCCGAGTTCTCTTCATGTCCGCCCACTTGTCACTAGCATTGTGGTGAGCTGGACCCCTCCAGAGAATCAGGATATTGTGGTCCGTGGTTATGCCATTGGTTATGGCATTGGCAGCCCTCATGCCCAGACCATCAAAGTGGACTATAAACAGCGCTATTACACCATCGAAAACCTGGGTATGTTTGCTAAGTAGATGAAGTAACTCTGTGTGTGATTTCTTTTTTACTTTTTATTATGTAATACCTTTTATTTTTACAGAAAAATCACAAAAGTTGTGCAAATAATTCTAATATATTCTTTACCCAGATTCTGCTAGGTTAACATTTAGCCACATTTGCTTTATCCTTTTCTGTCTTCCTGTGTATACATTTTTCCCCTGAAATATTTAAAAGTAAGTTGGAGACATGATAACTCTCCCATTGTTCACCATTTTGCTAACATAATTACAGTTATCTAAATCAAAACATTAATATTGAGACAACATCTAGAGACTGTAGTCATATTCGACACTTTTCTCACTGATGTCCTTTATGATGAAAGAAAGAAATGAAGGAAAGAAGGAAGGAAGGACAAAAATACTTTTCTGGTCTAGTATCACATGTTGCATTTAGTTAGCATGTCCCGTTAGTTTTCTTTGATATGGAACTGGCTCTTCAGTTTTTTTCTTGACTTTGATAATTAACATTTTTGAAAAATACGGGCAATTTCTATTCTGTAGAATGTCCCTCACTTTAGACTTGTCTAAGGTTTCAC
>VMDO01002294.1:67144-173260 GCA_007922755.1 Pedetes capensis
TGGATGGGAGACTGCCTGGGAACACCAGAAGCTGTAGGCTTGGGAGAAGGACCTGGCAACCCCCTCCCAAAAATCAATCTGCCATTGAAAACCCTATGAACAGCAGAGAAGCACTGACAATAGTGTTTCCCCTGTTGGACAGAGGGTCGCTATGAGTCGGATACCGACTCGACGGCACCTAACAACAACAACAACAAAGGTTTCACTATTACATTCAGGTGATGCACTTTTGGAAGGAATGGCATAGAAGTATTAGGTTCTTATCAGTAGATATATCAGGAGACATGGTAGCATACCACTGGCAATGCTTAATCACTTGGTTAAAATGGTATCTACTACATGTTCTCACCACAAAATTATTACTTTCTTTTGTAATTAATAAGTATTTTGTGGAGGAGATGCCTTGAGTCTTTGTAAATACCCTGTTTCCCATCAAACTCACTAAGTTTAGCATATATAGTAAGCATATATAATAACAATTATTACTCTAGTTGTTTTTCTGAAGATGATTTTCTTATTCTGTATTTCTTCCATGTTTGTTGATGTTCTATAATAAGTGAGATCTTTCTTTCATCCCCACGGACAGCAAATGGCCAGTGGTTCCTGTGTCTATTTGCTATTGCTCAACTTTCTTTGAGCACTTTCTTACTTTTTGACACAGTAAAATGCTACAGGTTCATCTGATACTTTCCTAGCCTCAACCCCTGTATTTGCCATTTTTCTAAGGGACCCTGGTTTCTTTTGTGAAAAACTATTTTTGGAAACAAATATCTGAGCACTTTACATACTCATTGTTACTGAGGTAGCAAATCCTGAGGAATCTCCGGAAAGGCTACTAACACTATAAGGTGGGCTAGGCAAGGTCACAAGATATAAAGCCAATATATTAAAACTATTATATTCCTTTGTACTGTCAATAAGCAGTTGGAAATTGCAATTATGGTACCCTTAAAATAGGATCCGGCCTGTAGCCACACCACTGTGGCATCTGATCTTGTCAGATCTCAGAAGCTAAGCAGGGTCAAACCTGGTTAGTATTTGGATGGGAGACCACCTGAAACACCAGGTGCTGTAGGCTTGGGAGAACGACTGGCAACCCACTCCCAAAAAAACATTCAGCCATTGAAAACCCTATGAATAGCAGAGAAGCACTGACAATAGCATTTTACCTGTTGTACATAGGGTCACTATGAGTCAGACGACGACTCAGCAGCACCTAACAACAACAAAATAAGATCTAAAATATGAAATACATGGCAAAAAAATTACTAAATATGTGATGGATCTGTGTACTAAAAATTAGAAAGGCATGGCTGAGAGAAATTAGTGAACATGTAAATGGAGGTACCATTTTCATTGACTGGAAGATAGTATTATTTAAGATGACAGTTCTCCTCAGTACAATCTCAAGGAAAATTCTAGTAGGCTTTTTGTACAAATTGATAAGCTGATTCTAAAATTTAAATGAAAAATCAAAGAAACAAAAATAGCCAAATATTTTTGAAAAAAGAATTAAGTTAGTGGAACCATACTACCTGATTTCATAACTTGCTAAGTGACAGTAATGGAAACATTGTGTGATATTGATGTAAAGGTGAGTGTTACAGATTAATGGAATAGTATAGAATCCAGAAATGGATCCATACATATATGGTCAATTGATTTTTGACAGAGGTGCTAAGGTAATTCAGTAGGGAGAATTTTTTTTTAACAAAAGGTATGGGAATAATTGGATATTTATATGAGACAAAAAGGAAGCTTGACTCTTCTCCTACACACAGCTAAATACAGCAACTAGAACTATGTAATCTTCCAGAAGAAAACATAGGAAAAAATCTTTGTGACCTTGAGGTAGGCAAGGATGTCTTAGGATACAAAAAAACACAAACCGCCAGGCACAGTGGCACATGCCTGTAATCCCAGCGCCTTGGGAGGCAGAGGCAAGAGGATTGCAAGTTCAAAACCAGGGGCAGTCTGTGTAACTTAGCAAGACCCTGTCTCAAAAATTTAAAAAATGGGCTGGGGGTGCAGCTCTGTGGTCCAGCTTGTAGAGCATGCAAGCACGAGGCCCTGGGTTCAATCCCCCAGTACTGGGTGGGGGGGGACATAAAATTTAAAAATTGAGAAAATGGATTTCAGCAAAATTTTAAACTTCTGCTTTTGGGCAGGCAGCAATAACAAAAGATGAGCCTCAGATTTGGATAAAATTCAAATATCTGACATTCAAATATCTGACCAAGAATTTGATCCTAGAAAACAGAAAAATTCTACCCAGGCGCTGTGGCACGCGCCTGTAATCCCAGCAGCTCGGGAGGGGGAGACAGGAGGATCGCAAGTTCGAGACCAGAAGATAGTCTGCATAATTTAGTGAGACCTTGCCTCAAAAAGTTAAAAAAAAAAAAATGGGCTGAGGGTGCAGCTCAGTGGTCCAGCACTTGCAGAGAATGCAAGCGCCAGGCCCTGGGTTCAACCCCCAGAACCACAAAAAAAAAAAAAGAAAAAAAAAAGAAAGAAAAGAAAATAGAAACATTCTTATAACTCAGCAGAAAACCCAGCCAAATAGTGGACAGAAGATTTGGATAGATGCTATGCCAAAGATATATGAGTGGATAGTAAGCATGTGGAACGATGCTGAGCACCATTAATCATCAGACAAAGCAAGTTAAAACCACAGTAACATACCACTAGACGCTCACTAGATTTGGTAAAAAAATAAATAAATTGACACTACTAAGATTTCAATAGGGACACAGCTAGAATTCTCATACTTGCTATTGGGAATATCCAGTGATACAACCACTTTGTAAAATAGAGGCTTCCTATAAAATTAAGCATACATCCCAGCAGTCAGACGAAAATACATGTCTACATAAAGGCCTGAACAATGTCAGGTGCAGTGGCTCATGCCTGTAATCCTAGCAACTTGGGAGGCAGAGGTGGGAAGATCACAAGTTCAAGGCCAGAGGCAGGCTACATAATTTAGCAAGACCTTGTCTCAAGATAAAAAATTAAAAAGGAGTTGGGAGTGCAACTCAGTGGTAGAGCACTTGGAAAGTATCTGTGAGGCCCTGGGTTCAGCCCCCCAGTACCGCAGCAAAAAAAAAAGACTTGAACAAAAATGTTTATAGTAGCTTTATATATAATAGCCCAAAAGGGGAACTAGTACAAATTTCTATCAGTAAATTATGATATATTCATGTAATGGAATACTACTCAGTAGTTAAAAGAAATCAGCCATCAATACACACAATAAGAGAAAAGAGTCTCACATGCTAAGCAAAAGGTCAAATAATAAGAGAGTACACACTGTGCTGTTACATTTTTATGAAATTACAGAATAGGCCAAGCTTATCTACAGTGACAACGTAAGATGAGAGACAGCTTAGAACCAGAAGTGGTAGGAGCTAACAACAGAAGTGCAACTTCTTGGAATGTTGGCAATGTCCTGAATCTTTATTTAGGTATTGACTATGTAGATACATAAATGTGTCAAAATTTAATGTGCATTTAAGTTGTTGTTGTTGTTGTTAGGTGCCATCGAGTCGGTATCTGACTCATAGTGACCCTCATAGGGTTTTCAATGGCTGACTGTTTCGGGATTGCCTTGGGAGTGGATTGCCAGGTCCTTCTCCCATTTTTGCGGTGCTGGGAATTGAACTCGGGACCTCAGAGACTGCAGTGCAGTGCTCTACCCACTGAGCTAAATCCCAGCCCGTGCATTTAAGTAGGTACACATTATATGCTAATTATACATCATAGTTGATTTTAAAAGCAAAACATTTTTTCAGAAATATTAATGTTTTATAATAAAGAATGAATGAGTTTGAATAGGTATAATTACATTTCAAATTGGATTTTCATTATTAATCTTTCTTTGAGAGACTTGTCTTTTAATTCAGTCTACTCTGATGAAGTTTTTATTCAAATCATTGCTTTGTAAACATCTTTCCTAAGAAAAAATTCAAGTACCTGACAAATGAGTTACCTGGTGGAAAATAAGCAACAACTTAAATCTAGTCCATAAAAAAAAAAGCCTTTCTTCTTTTTCCTTCCAAAAAAGAAACAGCACAGGTAACCTTGGAAGTGCTTCCCCACATGAGCTGTCTTATAAGGCAATTGTTGGAGAGCAAAAGAAAGCTTTGCTGTGGGATAAAAATGTCCCTGTGATGACCAGCCTCCTGCTGCTTTCTTTATGAAACTACTAAAATGAAAATCCTTTGCAGCGCAGTCAGGACATGGTCCTTGACCTTCAGCTGCTTTCGGTCTAATAGGAGAACGGAAGTAAATGCAAGAAACAGTGAAGGGAGTTGAAGTGAAGTGTGTTCAGAGAAAGGAGAGCTAGCAGGGCACAATAGAGCAACCCAGGAAGAAACTTACCTGGGCTTGAAAGATTGAGCCAGAACAGTGTTTGAAACCTAGAGGTAAGAAGGAGCAGTTCACATGCTGACGAGAGTAAGCAGATAGACTTTATTAGAACAGAGAGTATATTTTGAGAAGTAGCAAAATCAAAATTCGTTGGGCCTAAAGTAAAATAGCTTGAACTATATTTATTAACCCAATAGATACTTGCAATGTTGAGTAAAAGAAGCAGATCAGGTGTGAATCAGTAGGAATTCCTCTATTTGTCAGACTAGAGCTCTCCCCTTAGCTTCATATCCATATAAACATCTGCCTAGTGGACCTCTGAATATATCTCATGTTCCATTTGATCCAAAATGTAAAGTCAGTATCTGTTTCGCCACAGCTGTCAACTCGTCAGCACTTAATGACACCTACGGTATTCACATACTGTAATAAAGCAAAGAATCAGACACATAATTAGACATAGTTATTAGAAATAATAATTTTGAAATAATTCAGAGCGTTCATAGTGCTGAGGAAGAGAAATGGAGTGATACAGGCTATGTAATTAGAGCAGCTAACCAGGGCGGGATGAGCTCTTTCAGATGGATAGGTTTATGTAGGTGTAGAGGAAGGTGAGATGTGGCCCCAGCATAGAGAACGGTGGTGGAAGAGAGCATTGTGGGCAGTGAACTGAGAGGTGGCCAGGAAAGAGGGATCATAGAGAATTCCGAGACACATAATCAATAAGACTTGATTATTTGCCAAGAGGGGAGGTCTTAATGACTCCCAGATTTCTTGCTTGAGCAGCAGAGTTGGTGGTAGTGCCATTTATTGAACTAGGGGAACACTGGAGCAAGCCTAAAATGGGGAGAGAGTGAGAGGAAGAGAAAGATTTGAGACACTCAAGAGGAGATGCCAGCAGTTGAAGACAAAAGTCTGGTGCTCAGAAGTGTCTGTCTGCACTACAAGATATATTTGCAGGCGATGGCACTTAAAAGCTAATCCAATCTATAGAAGCAAATGAAAGTGCATAGAGCATGAAGAACAGGTGCGAACTAAGCCTTGGAATTGTGTATCATAATGGCTTTCTCTCTGCCCCAATCTCAGTGAACACTGTCCTCATCTACCATGTTGCCCAGTCATCTTTTTCCTTGCCAGTCAGGTAGTAGTAAGTCTTACTGACTCCATTTCTTGTCAGTTCTATCTGACTTGAGAAAACCAGTCGCCTTGGTATATTACCTCTTACTATCTGGAGAGTGGGTGGACCACCAAGTAAAGCAGCTGTTCTAAGCTTTGATGTATCCCAGACCACATGAGGTGGCCTTGGAAAACAGCCCGGTTGTGGAAAACATTGATGGAATAGGTCAGTTCCTCTCCCTGGAACACTTCAGTGGCACCTCCCTCTTCATTTCTGAAACTGGACTTCTGAATTACTAATACTAAACCTTCCCTGGAACCCTCATCCAGTAAAAGTGAATGTCATTCCACCTATTTAATGTCCCCTCTTTTCTCTAATTAGCAGCATTTTGCATGGTTCCCTGGAGAGAATGTTTCTCTCAGCTTCACATTGCAGGATAACCTCCAGGCCATCAAATCCTGGGCCATGGTTGTGAAGAAGCCTGCTTGAGGGCTAGAGGAGGCTTGACTGTTCTGGATTAGGAGGTCCACTAGAGTTTTGAGTACATTCAGCACTCATTCAGTTTCTCTCAGGCTTCTCCACCTTAGCTATTCCTGTCACTGTCCTTCAGAGAAGGAAAAGGTTTAATTTCAAGATCCGCCTGTAGGATTTCAAAACGTGAAAGTCCTTCTCTGCCATACAGTGAACATAATTAAATCGTAACAGAGGCCAGGAGAGGGAAAACAATTCACCTTCACTCCTGAGACCATCCAGGAAGTTGGTCTAACCAGCTTTTTCGTGGGTGCTCCCATGTCCACATCTCATACCCCAAAATAATCCCATATAAAAAATTGCAAATCTTTCTTGAATTTCTCGGAAGTTAAGATTATGTATAGTCACCCTTGAATTTTTTTAATTCTGGAATGAAGATTTGTTTTTAATTGCTTTGACTTCTTTCCCTCAGATCCGAGCTCTCACTATGTGATTACATTGAAAGCATTTAACAACGTTGGTGAAGGCATCCCCCTGTACGAGAGCGCTGTGACCAGACCTCACACAGGTAGGGCATCCTGGCTATCTTCAGTTGCCAGCTCTCTCCCCAGCAGCTTCCATGAGAGTATTGGCCTGAGGCCTGCCCAACAGGTTCATGAAGGAAAAGGGTAGAGAAATTTAGGGTGCAGACTTCACATGGGAGATAGGATTTATATATAAAACGTTCTGTTAACTCTTATTTGTTGGAAAGTACTAAGCGTGTCACGTAAGCCATTCTGTGGAGGAATCTACATGTTTTTAATGTTTTAGGATCTAAAAGGCATAAAGAGAATTAAGAATAATTTTTTATCTTTCAGGCATGTTATTACTAGAATGAGTCAAAAGATGAAAAGAACACACTATTTCTAGAGGAATTATATAGGTTACTCTTTGTGGCAATAAATGTAGGTGGTTGGTGAAGCCAACATTTGCTTTAGTAGTCACCTGAGTTGGTTGGGAAAGATTTTGTTTTGTTTTGTTTTACTCATGGTACTAGAGACTGAACCCAAGGCCTGGTGCTTACTTTGCAAGCACTCTACCACTAAGCTGCACCCCCAGCCCATTTTTTATTTTTTGTCTTGAGACAAGATCTTGCTAAATTACACAGGCTGCCTCTGGTCTCCTGCTTCAGGCTCCCAAGTCACTGGGATTGCAGGCATGTGCCACCACCCCCAGCAGGAAACTACTTCTTTCATAAACTTCATATTTACTTAAAAGCTACAAAGTCAGAGACACTATCTATTTGGTCAGTTATATGTTTATTACAAGAGAGATCAAATAATAATCATTATTTTTTTCTTTGAATTATCTATTTTAAATATCTCTAGTTAAGGTAATATAAAGATGGTGTAAAATTTCTATAGAGATTAGAAACATAACTTAGATTTGAATGAGAAAGCTTACTGAAGTAAGTAAGTGTCTTAGGGTTGTGATTTTTTTAAAGGGGTCTTGAAAACGAAAGAATTTATTTTCAGAAACGCTTTCCACTTGTTACCCAAAGTTTGAGTCAGTATTGTCTGCTGTGTTTTTTAGATGCCTTGCATAATATACACACTTGGTGATATTCTTATTAAAAGATAATGTTTGTCCCTTTTTTTATGCTTCTATCTCAGACCAGCATCATCATTTCATGTTTGATAGTTCTATCTTCTGCTGTGTGTGCCTATAATTTACAAGTTTTTTGAGAAATAGCTTTACTATTCTAAAAAAAAGAAAAAAAAATAAGAACAAAAAATACTCAGTGTATCTCTACTTTCTTAAATTGAGCTATAATAAAAAAAAGTTGAACTTATTTTCTTTTATGTGGTTTAGGGATATAGTCTGTTGGCTGGAAATGTACAGGGAAATGTTCCTAAGTCACATAATCTACTTACCTTTTCTAAGAGTTGAATCATGTTAGAAAAAGAGTTGATACATGTAAGAAAAAAAACTCAAAGAATTCTAACAATTTCTGCACCTGAAGGTACATTTTTCTGTAACTAGTTGGTATGTATCCTGGCAGTCTTTGAACAAAGCCTTGATTATAATGTATGCTGCTCCTCTGTTATTTTTAGTCCTCATTGTGCAGGAAATACACACATGGAGACTATCATTTTAGCGTGGCCATTACTGATAAACAAGTCCTTTGACATTTGAGATTTTGAGTTGTAGGAAAACACATTTTAAAATCTGAACCTTTAAAATAAATGAGTGGGTATATACTCAGAAAGCCTAACCACAAGTGGGGAGAGACTAAAGGGATCCTGCTATATTTCCCTCCATCCATGCTCCTTGGTGCTTTTGTATTCTGGCCTCTATTTTGTAATGACACTTAGAGACTGTACCTGTTGCATAGCCTGCACACAGCACATGATTACAGACTTTCCTTTCCATCATGTAAGTGCTCTGATTTCTAAAGTTCATGAAGACTGTGTCCCTTGGACACATGGTATTTCCCTTAGCTGGTGGAGACTCATTGCAAGGAGGTTCTCTAACTCTGCTGGAGAAAAGTGCAGCACATAGTCCAGCACAGTGTCAGCTTACCTTTCCTAAGGAAGAGAAATGCCTTTGAGTTTCTCTGGCTGTATTCAGCTGTGGGCCGTGTTGCTGTACTTCCTCTAGACGCAAGGTATCAGCAGGCCTGCATTTGACCTATTGGCTGACATTGAGAGTGCAGCCTTGGGAGAAGAACCCTCATGTGTCTAGTGATGTGCACTGATAACTCATGTTCCTGAAATTCAGCTGCCTTCACTGAAATCTCAGAGCAGACTGTAAGCTTTGTGGTGTTTGTTCAGAGATATCATACCCTTCATTTTAAAAGCAATTTTTGTCTTTTCCTGAACCTTTTTGGACAGGAGGTAGAATTGTCAAATAATTTGAGGAAAATAACATAATCACTAAATTCTCACATTTTTATATGCCTATAGAATGCAATTGAGGATATAGTTAGTTGCTGCCTCCCTTAACATTTTCCTACAAATTTTTCCTGAAAGAACATATGTAGAAATACTCTTTTAAATGAATGAGGGTTACCTATTAACTCTGGATTTTCTTTCTTTTTCTCCATTTCTCATCTTTCATTCCATTATATTACCCTGCATTTCCCTTTTATTTTTGTTTATGTTAAAATGCCACTTCCCCTTTTAAATTACTTTTTACCCAGACACTTCTGAAGTTGATTTATTTGTTATTAATGCTCCATACACTCCAGTGCCAGATCCCACTCCCATGATGCCACCAGTGGGAGTCCAGGCTTCCATTTTGAGTCATGACACCATCAGGATTACATGGGCAGACAACTCGCTGCCCAAACACCAGAAGATCACAGACTCCCGCTACTATACAGTCCGCTGGAAGACCAACATCCCAGCAAACACCAAGTACAAGGTACCAACTTGTTTGCTCTGGGCGGAAGACAGCTAGCCATTGGTATTTTCTAATTTTAAAGTTTTTGATTCATACTTTTCCAGAATGCAAATGCAACGACTTTAAGTTACTTGGTGACTGGTTTAAAACCAAATACACTCTATGAATTCTCTGTGATGGTGACCAAAGGTCGAAGATCAAGCACGTGGAGTATGACAGCCCACGGGACAACTTTTGAATTAGGTATGTGTTGCCAGAACCCATGTCATGTGGCATTTCTTCTCTTTGCAAAATATGAAAGCCAGAAGTAGTTTATGGGCCACATTCCAAGTCATGAGACTTCCTATAACCTGTTTTTACTACCCAAGAAAAGAATTAAGCACATGAATTGACATATTTACAGAACACAGTGAGCAAGTACATTAGCAGTTGTATTTAATTTTTTCATTAATATACAAGAATATTAGCAAATAGTAAGACAGTGTAATATAAATCATTCTAAATTTTAGGAATCAAGAGAGTTGCATTCAATCCCAGATCAACTTCTACTGACTCTGTGATCATGAGCAAGTCATCCCATCGCACTGCATTTTTATTTCTTCCATCCTATAAGTAGGAGGTGCCTGCAGCCCCTGTGGACACTAGGGAATCCTATCACATCAGATCTCAGAAGCTAAGAAGGTTCGGGCCTGGTTAGTACTTGGACGGGAGACTTCTTGGGAACACCAGGTGCTGTAGGCTTGGGAGAAGGACCTGGTAACCAACTCCTCAAAACCAATGAGCCATTGAAAACCCTATGAATAGCAGAGAAGCATTGACAATAGTGTTTCACCTGTCATACATAGGGTCGTTAGGAGTCAGACACCAACTCGAGGGCACCTGACAAAAACAACAAGTAGGGGGTAATAATCACCCCCTTTTCTACGTTATAGGGTTATCGTAAGGTAAAATGAACAGATGGGAAAGCATGTGGTAAATTATAAAGTGCTGGTTAGGTATAAGAGATTATTGTCATTAATCCTACTTTACTGGTAAATTGAGATTGGAAAAAATGAAGTGACTTGCCCTTGACCAGAAAGTTGCTTAGCCATGCTTGCAAGAGCCTGAACCCTCTACTGAGTGACCCCAAAGCACCCTCCCACGGCTTTCTTAGAAAACAGTCTCTTAATAAAATCCTTTACTAGAATATCCTTTAGACTCTCGTTTCTAAGTAGACTTGAGGGAGAAAAGATAACTAAGCAAACTAAAAGAGCAGGAGATTCTGTTTGCTTCTTACTCATGTTAGCCCTATCCTTCCGGTTTCCCTCAGGCTTTCCTAGCATGGGGATGCATGTGACCCTTAAGAATCTCTCTTCTGGCTGCCTGTGTCTTTCTATGAATAATGAAAAGCTGAACTTACACATTCTGTACAAATTTTGCTTGGCCCTGCGGCATAATTGGTTGACATTCCTGCAGAAAAGGGATTGCATTTGGAGAGTTAGAAATATAGGACATGAAGGGGTAAATAGACCTTCAGTTTGTTTTTGTTGCCAGTGTGTTAAGTGCTTTGCTTTAATTCCATATCATTAACTAATAAAGAAAATTTATATTTTCCCTGAAGATGTGTGTGTTTCACAAGGCTTCCCCCCTTACACAGTATTTTAGAAAGAGAAGAGCAAATCTGAGGATGTACTTGATTTATGCATTTCCCTACTAGTACATTTGAAGTTTAGAGCTTTAACATAGAAACACACTGTTGTTTTCATCTTGTTGGTTTTTCTGTTGCATAAACAGCTTTTCTTTGGAACAGTAACCTCAATAGTTGCAGTATGTGTTCAATGTAAGATTAACATGAAAAATGCCAATTTGTCAATCATTTCTTCTTTGAGAAAAACTGAGCTTTTAAAAGTCATATTAGGTTTGGAGAGCCAGCTAAAAGTGACAGAATTGTTTTAAAGATATTCTAACCAAATAATTCAAATAATTCAAATCAAGAGGAAGGAAGTCATCATCTTGGACAAATTATATAATTCTTCTCATTTTTGATGTCCTATAAATCAGAGCAGGCTGGAGTTTAGCTCAGTTGGTAAAGTGCTGCTCTGTGCTCACTGAGGCCCTGAGTTCAATCCCCAGCACTGCAAAAATGTGAGAAGGACATGGCAACCCACTCTCGAAACAATCCTGAAACAATCAGCCATTGAAAACCCTATGAGGATTGCTGTAAGTTGGACCTGACTCGATGGCACCTAACAACAACAGCATAATGCAGGGACAGTGATAGCTGCTGTCAAGGTTATTGTTGTAAAATGCTATTGAGTTGGGTCCAACTCATGGGGACCCTATGTACAACAGAACAAAACCCTCCCCCAATTCTGTGCCAGGTACACCATCTTTTCTATGGTTAAGCCCATTGTTGCAGACACTGTGTTGATCCATCTAGTTAAGGATTTTCCTTGTTTTCATTGACCTACCATTCTCCCAAACCTGATATCTTTCTCCAGGGATTGGTCCCTCCTGATAACATGTCCAAGATATATAAGTTGCAGCATCCTTGCTTCCAAAGAGCACTCTGGTTGTACATTTTTTTTAGGACAGATCTGTTGGTTCTTTTGGTAGTCCATGGTAGATTCAGTGTTCATCCCCAGCACCATAATTCAAAAGCATCAATTTTTCTCCTGTTTCCCTTATTCAATGTCCAGCTTTCACAACCACATGATCTGACTGAAAATACCATGGCATGAGTCAGGTGCACCTTCATCTTCAGTGTAACAAGGTTGGCATAAATATTAAGTGAGATACTGTTTGTATGATGCCTGCCATATAGCAAGTGTTTGATACCAGTGTTGTTTGAGTGCCCACCTACCCTGTTTATCACTGACTCCTACTCAAGATGCTAATTCTATATGCTCATAGTATGGTATTTTCTTTTTGGTACTTTGCATATTTTTTTTCCTTTTTTCCCATACTGGGAGTTGAAACCAGGGCCTTGTGCATGCAAGGAAGTGCTCTACCACTCTGCTACACCCAGCCCAATTTTATTTTATTTATTTTTTATTTTTATTTTTTTTTAATTTTTTTTTTGAGACAGGATCTCACTAAGTTACACAGGCTGTCTCTGGCCTCAAACTTGTAATACTCCTGCCTCTGCCTCCTAGTTGCATATTCTTTTTTTTTTTTTTTTTTTTTTTTTTTTTTTTTTTTTTTTTTTTTTTTTTTTTTTTTTTTTTTTTTTTTTTTTTTTTACTAGAACTGTTTATACCTATGAGTTCTTTAAAGTCTTTTATGTTTTTATTGTTCCTTACAAGTAGAAAGAATTGGGGAAAAGTGAATTCTGTTGAAATGGACAGGAATTATTGAAAATATTGTTTTTTGTAGTTCCTACTTCTCCACCTAAGGATGTGACAGTTGTGAGTAAAGAGGGAAAACCTAGGACCATAATTGTGAACTGGCAGCCTCCTTCTGAAGCCAATGGCAAAATTACAGGTAAGATGCCTTACTTAGAGTGTGCGCCTGTGTCCTGTTCTAGGTGAGTACTATGTTGTCAAGGGAAGTGAGAATCTCAAGGCTGGCTTGGTCATCTTATAGAGTGACATGAATCACAGTGGTCCTTGAAATTGGAGCGAGGTTGTGCTGTTTGCCCATAGTGTCACAGGAATGAGTCTCCAGCTGGTCGTTGTGCCTCACACTGCCTGCAAATCTGATGGAGATGGAGTATACTAGGCAGCCTTTGTTTACATTGCAACTTTATATCCATAAAGTCATTTTTATAAATGACCTTTTGTAAAGTCCACTTATTTATTTTCCTTGGGAAAGCTGTTCACTGCTCAGATGATGGCCTTTGGAGTTGTGTGCCCTGCCTAATTCCGCTGGGAATGCCCAATAAATACAGAGCTTGCTTTGTTAGTGTAAAGCCTAATTCATTAGGCTTCTAGTTCCTTTTCCCCCAGGCCTGCTACTTCAGGTTCCTGTGCTTTCACAACTATAGTTAAAAGCTTGAATTTTCCTAGGCCTTCGAAGGAACCTAGGATTTTTCCTGAACTACCAGAGGGAAACCTTGCACAATAGAAAAGACAGTTTCCCTTCCTTGACTTTATCAAAGAGGGAAGCCTGGAGAGATTTGGTTGTTGATCATTCCCTTTGTAGCCTCTGCTCCTTGTATGAGTGTGCCAAAGACCAGTTTGCCTTCTGACGTATGAGGAAGGAAACAGAAAGTGTTTCTTAACCCTTTGACTGTGAATTTCAAATCAAAATATATGACAATAAGTATTTTATATGTATAAACTCTTCATTACAATAAACTGAACAAGAATATGATTAGCAAAATAATTGAAATGCATTATATGAATTTGTAAAGTGCTCTTTTTTTACCACTTTCTTAATTTTCTATCAAATTCATACACACTCACTTTTTGACATGTGTCCCCATGGCAAACAGAAGGTTAACACTGTCCTCCTTTTAGTTTCCATTAATCTTGGTCTTTGTCATTTTTTTTTAGGTTTTGACTTTGCCTCTTCTATAAAAGAACCAAGCATAACCTAGTCAGGTGCCATGGCTCAGGCCTGTAATTCCAGCCACTGGGGAGGCTAAGGCAGGAGGATTGCAAGTTGGAGGCCTGCAACAACTTAGCAAGACGCTGTCTCAAAAAAATTTTTTTGGGGAAAGAAACAGGGGTTACAAGCTCAGTGGTGGAACACTCGCCAAGCACACACGAGGCCCTGAGTTCAAACTCCCAATAGTGAAAAAAAAAAAGAGTCAAACATAACTTGACTTGGGTTACATTTCACTTTGTCTTTTAAGACAAGAAACAACACTGAAGCCAGGCATTTTTGCATGGTATGGGTGAAGTAGGCTTGTGTTTGTGTGGCTTCTTGCCTCATCTGTGGAGATTGACTGCCTCCTGGTGGAAGTGTCTGGTGATACGTCACTGTGGTTTCACCCACTCTAGGTCTGGGAGAACTTTGAGAAGCTGCTGCCCATCTGCCAGGAGTTTTTCTCCTAGATCACTTTGATGAGCACTAAAGCAGCACTTGTTAGGCTGTTACTGGGTTTCAAAACTGCATTATTTTCACTGTAGGCCCTTAGTGTGCATTATGCAAATATGCTTTAATATGTATATGATATAATACATTTATTGCCTGATTACAAAAAGAAGAGCAGGAGTGAGATTTTGTTTCCCATTAACTCCTTTGGACAGGTTACATCATATATTACAGTACAGATGTGAATGCAGAAATACATGACTGGGTCATTGAACCTGTTGTGGGAAACAGGCTGACTCATCAGATTCAAGAGTTAACACTTGACACACCGTACTACTTCAAGATCCAGGCCCGGAACTCAAAGGGCATGGGACCCATGTCTGAAGCTGTCCAATTCAGAACACCTAAAGGTAAAGCTCTCAGAGCTAAGGGTTTTATTATGTCTCTCTTTAGTGGGGCTGTGCTTGCAGGTATCATTCCAGCATATAGAGGACTGTGGGTCATATGAGAAGTCCCAATGACGAGCTTGCCGGCCACAGTGTGAAGATTTATCCCAAAGGATCTCTTACCCACCATTGACACCAAATCAGTGTTCCCCAGGTTACTGGCCTATGTCACATACAGGGGGAAGTTTGGCCCTAGCCTGTTTGGACCAGGTGAAATGTAGTGATCTCACCGTTTGTACCAGACAAATTGAGGTGTGATTCTTCTGATTCCCACAGAGAGTAGGACACCATATTATGATGGATGACTCTCTTTCAACACTTGCAGGCTCTTAACCTAAAAGTCTTATTTGTGAACCTTTGTAGAAAACAAGAGACTAAAAGGGATCTTTAATGTAAAACTCAAGGTAAGAAAATGAAGATAAAATATTGAACCAAGGCTAAAAAAATGTAATTAGGCACTCAGTCTGTGAGAATGTGGAAACCTGGATTTCTTTTCTTTTAGCACTAAAAGCAAAACTCCTTTGTTTAGAAGCTTGTGGGGATTTTATTTTTTTTCTTTAAAACGTCTATCTTCCCAGTGCCATAGCACATGCCTGTAATCCCAGGAACTCAAGAGGCTGAGGCAGGAGGATTGTGAGTTTGTGGCCAGAGGCAGCCTGCACACCTTAGTGAAACACTGTCTCAGCATAAAAAATGAAAAAGGGGCTGGAGGTGCTGCTCAGTGGTAGAGCACCCTGGGTTCAATCCCGTAGTACTAGAAAAAAACAAAGAAAAACTCCTGTCTGTCCCATCTTCAAAGCTTGTGATCCTTGCTCTTGTTTTTTCTTCCCCTGTGCTTGACCTGTTAGCGGACTCCTCTGATAAAATGCCTAATGATCAAGGTAAATGAGTAGACGATCTTTCTTTCCTTTTCTCTCTTTTGTGACCTATTATTAGTTTTTCATTTTTGTTTCTTTCTTTTTTTTTTTTTCCTGAAAATCAGTACCATGTGTTAAAAACCACATACTTATTGGCCAAAATGGAGCTGAGTCCATGTTTCTGGCACTTGGGGTATCTGAAAAGCTGGGGAGTTCATTTAGAAGCTAAATAAACTGGCAGAAAAAAAAAAAACTAAGTTGAATAACCTGGGTCATACAGCTATAGATTGGCCTCAACTGTAGGCCAGATTTTCCTTAGGTGTTAAGATACCCAACTTATGTAACAATGATAAGCACATAAGTCACCAAAAAACAAGCATACCAATCTATTATTTGTAGTGTCTAGAATTTTATGAGTGTCTCCAGATGAAAAGTTGAAAAGGTGGGCATGGGAGTGCATGCCTATAATCCCAGCACTTGGGATGCGGAGGCAGGAGCATTGCAAGTTCAAGATCAGCCTGGGTTATGGAGCAAGACTCTGTCTAAAAAAACAAAAAGGAAAAAGAAAAGTTGTAACCAAATTCAATGAATACCATATTTTCCTTCCCCAGAAGGAACTTGCAAATGTATCCTACTAAATTATGTAATACCCATGACCAAGAGTGCTTTGTTTATTCTGTTACAGTGAATTAATTCAAACCTCTTTTTCCATTTCATGTCTTAAATATATATCTGATCATTTTTAAAGATGATTAAAAACTACTTAACACAGAATGTAGGAAGCGTGGACCTGATGTCACCAGTCTCGAAATCATCAGTCAGCACTCTTTTCATTGTAATTGGCACAGTGGAAGGATAGCTGTACTTTGTGGTTTTTATGTCTTAGAAGTCAGCAAAGGCTAGATTTCCATACTGATAAAAAACAATACAAGTAAATTTGGCAATTGCTCTTGTGATTTAAGGGTAGTTATTAAATGTACAAGGTCTTTAAGCAGAGCATGGTGGCACACAACTATAATCCCAGCTACTCGGGAGGCTGAGGCAGGAGGATCATAGGTTCAAGGCCAGACGCAACCTGTATGACTTACAAGCTTGTCTCGAAATAAAAATTTTAAAGAAGGCTGGAGATGCAACTCAGCGGCAGACCACTTACTTAGCACAAAGCCCTGGGTTCAATCCCCAGTACTGCAAAAATAGTATAAATAAAAAGGAAATACAGAGTCTTTAATCTTGCAAAGAAGAGTCAAAACTTGAGGTAATGAGTTTCAAAGGTTTGGGCATGAATTTGCATTCAGTGAGTCTTTGATATACGTTGGGGAATCTGCAGCACTACTTGATGTATAGAACCATGAGAATATAAAAATAATGATAATGTGTACGCACAGAGTAGAATATGCACTTTGTTCTTTCACTTCACTTAATAACCAGAGTGCAGCTCTTTGCTGAAGTACACCACTGGTGTTCAAACTGTTTACCTATTGTTATTTTTGGTGCTGTATTCATCCTTGGAATTTCTTGTTTAAAGTTTCAATTTAAAAGAAAGAATACTGGGAAACACAGAAATATAAAACAATGAGTTCACTGGCAAAACATGTTCTTTTGGCAATCATGTACATGATATGATGCTGTGGATAGTTTGGCTTAAATGTAGCCTGCCTGATATCCCCAGACACTTAAATGTGAAAAACCTTAAAATGCTAAGCTACCTCTACCAACCAGACTTTGTGCAAGGGTAAAGTATGTAAAGAACAACTGGAATCTTGACATATGGTGTGTGTCACTTGGGGGAAGTGAGGCATCAAAAATAAAGGAATAAAGTACTAAGTATGGGCAGTGGAAGAGGGGTCAGGCCCTCTGGGATATCAAAAAACTTCTATTACTTTCTTTTGGGAGTTTTCTGCTTCTGGAAACATTGTTTTAGTCTCTAGATTTATTCTGTTAAATGAACTATTTACAGACAACTTCAGATTTTAATTTCTTTCATTTCTTTGGAGTCTGATAGTTTATAAAAGGACTTGATATTAGCTCTAATGTTCTGCAGAAATATATCTAGTTTATGTGTTTCTAATCAAACTTGATTTGTAGGAATAACTCTCATTTCTAAGTTCCATACTCTTGGCCTCTGTTGAAGAGAAAGATTATATTCTTCCATGAATATTTATTATGCTTGTAATAATATTAGTTAACATTTATTGAACATTTACCACACATCAGGCAGAATTCAAAATGTTTTATGTTATTAAATTCCCATTTCACTTCGCAGCAGTTTCATGAAGTAGATACCCTTAGTATCCTGTTTTACAGGGAGGAAACTGAGGCCCTAAAAGAATAATTACATAACTTGTCCACAGTCAAACTTCTGAAATATGATGGAGCTAGTATTCAAGTGCAGTCTGTTAGGCACTGGGCTATATTAACTAGATGAAGCAGCTTTTACTTTGCAGTTCTTTCAGACTGTTTTTTAAGAGGAGCATGATACTGCTTTCTGGCCACAAACCTTGGACAAAGAGATACCTTTACTTTATGGGAGAAAGGCCCCTTGTATTTGCTTTCCCCAGGCAGCTTTGTGAACAACAAGATTAGAATATATAAATGTGAATAACAAGAGTAAGAATTTTTAAAAAAACACTATTATTTGCATTTTCTGAGGCCTGTTGTTGGACTGGCCCCAGACCAATCAAACAAGTGAGGTCAGGAACCTCACTTGTTGGGACCTTTGTGAGCAACTAGGGAGAAGACTTTCCTTCCATCTTTGGATGTTTAGGTGACAGAGGAGGAACTGAGAACCTGATTTGAACCTCCATTTACCTTTTTGCTCTTGCTTAAGCTGACTTTACCCTTAGAAAGGCAACCTTATAATTTGAGAAAAGAGTCAGAACAATAATGACACCAGCTAGACAAGATCAGCATGACCAGGTCCCTGGGAAAGTACGGTGCTTTAGTGCAGACATCAGCCTACCTGATCCCTTTGGTTCCTTTTCCAAAGGAAGCTACTTCTGCCAGAAGTCCTGTCTCCACAGCCCAGCGGGAGCTATTTCCTGCACTAGAAAAATGGTTGTGTCCCCACTTCCTGAACTGAAGAGTGACAGTCTGGTCACAGCCATGGAGGAAAGGTGTCAGCCTTTCAGATGCCTCATTGCATAGAAAGCTATACTTTAGCTTGCTTTGCACACGGACTGTGTTTTCTCCTATTACTTATGTGCTACTTTGTTTTCTCGCAGAGTAGACTGGAAATCCTTTGTTAATTTTGTAGAATACTCACTAGCTGTGAAGTGGGCTCTCACACCAAGGTGGCAGGTCATTACTGACAGGATTTCTTCTGCTTCAGCCTCAGGGTCTGCAGGAAAAGGAAGCCGGCTGCCAGACCTAGGATCCGACTACAAACCTCCAATGAGTGGTAAAGCTTTTCCTATGGCTTTTTTTAGCCTACTATGAACACAAAGAGGTTTTGCTTAAAATCTTTAGATGTGCTTTATAACTTGCATGGTGGATTAAAGCATGTTAGCCTATTTCCTTTTATTTAGCAGATCTAGAATTAGGCATTTTGTGGCAAATGTTTGCTGAATTACTGCAAGCCCATTCATTGTAGCATCTGTAAATAAAATTGTTTCTCCACATAGCCAACAAATGATTCTTTCTGTTGCCCATTGCCTTTAGAAAAGAGACTTTTAAAATTAAGCCCTCTAGTGGTATTAGCCATCACCCAGAATAAGCTGCTCCCAGAACTCCTTACTGCACCCAGAACGGCTGCTCCCAGGACTACTTACTGCAGTTTTTACTTTGGGAATTCTAGAAAATTCTTCCCACTCTTCTCACCACCCTAAGATCTGATGCATCCTAATTTAATAACATCTCCTTCTCTACAGAACTATTCCACCATTTCTAAGTTACTTCACACCAGAAATCACATTTGATCCTCATAACTGCAAAGCAGGGAGAAGTTCCACTATTCCCAGTTAATACCTTAAGATATTCAGTGGAGAAGTAATGTGCCCAGGGCACATCGCTGGTCCTATGCCACTAATTCTGGCACAGGACCAAAATCCAAGGCTCTGTCCTCTGATTGTGCTTTTTCCACTGTCACATGCAGCCTAAAAAGCAGGGGATTCTGTACCGGATATGAGAATCTAGGATGGCAAAATGTCCACAAAAGTAAATACTAGAATTGATCCTTACTGTCTTGTGACCTTAGCCCAGTAGACATATGGAAGAGAGAAACCTGTTCTCTAGAGACTCATAGTCTAATTGTGGGAATACACTGATCTCTTCATCTCTAGCTGTCTGTTTAAATCAGAAGTGACACTGCCCATACGTGGGTGAAATCAGCCTCTTAGGAGAATCAGACAAGCTTGCATGCTTCAAGAAATTTTTATGCTGAGACTTGGTTTACAAGTTTCTGTGCATTTGTTACATTTTGTGTTATCCACAGTATGTTCTCAAGTGAGATAAGCAATGATTAGTTAAGTATTAGAAAAGAATTATTGTAAGAAAATTGTTCTTTTGTCTTTAATTTTATGTCTTCAGTCATGCATGTACACTTACAAAGGTTCAGATTCTATGTGGCAGGCTATGGGAGGAAGAGGAATAACAAAGTACCTGATAGAGGAAAGGGAAAGCTTTATAGAAGAGGCACTTCCTACCCCAGGCCTTAGCAGGGTTCATAGAAGATTGCTAAATGTCAAGGAGGAAATCAGACATTCCGGGAAGCACTAATGGCACGTGCAAAGGCAGAGCAATGTAAAGCCACCCCTCTCTGTCAAGAGACAAGATAGAGATTAAGCTGAAAAGGTAGGTTAGAGCCATCTTGACAGGAGCACAAATACCAATGCTAAGAAATTTGAGCTTTATCCTATAAATAACATGAAAATGTCTGACACTACTGGATACTAAAACTTCTGTTTATTCAATGTCTATTCTTATTTCTCTGATAACAGTGAAGAATGAGGTGGGAGTTAAGAGTATTGAGCCAGGGAAAAGCAGTTTGGAAGCTGTTGCAATAGTCCAGATGAGGCATAAAGAAATGCATGTAATATTACCTCAGGTAGGAGTATTGATACCCCTTTGGTGGCTCATTCTTGTTCTGTCTGAGATGGAAGCTTTGGCCCTGCTCATATCCTAAAAGTCAAATGCAGTTAAGTGAGAATTTTTCTGTGTTAGATCCAGGAAAAAACTGCTGCCACCTGTCCTTGCCTTCCAAATCCCAGCTCCCCAGCCCCTGATTTGTAGTGGCTGCCCTACCAAGTCCCAGCCCAAAGGCTTAGCACTTCTGTTAATGGTAATGTTATGTAAAGCCATACTCTAACATGAACAGTACATTTAATTTTGTTGGCCCCACTACTATAGTCTTTCCCAAATATAAAAAATGTTTTACTGAAGGTCGGTAAACACAGTTTAAGTTGTCTGTCTGCTTACCTTTTTCTCAGAAATGAAGGATAAAAATGATTGAGCCAAACGTAGAAGAATAAGCTCTTAAGCCCTTCTAAATCAGCCCCAGATTTAGCACTGTGCTGAGATGTAGTCTATAAAATCATAGAATCAAGGTTGGAAGGTCAGTTAATCTAGTGTTGTGGAAGGGATTCCCACAGTGAATAAAAGTTTAGATTAGATCATACATGTCTAACCCAGGTGATATGAAAATAACTTTAGTAAATTTTTTAAAAAGAGATTCTCAGACCATACTTTCCTGGTAGAAATTGTCCCTACACCATCCCACACTGCAGGATGCTTCTTATTAAGTACTTCTAAGAACTAAAGACTCATTACTTGGCAAGACGGCTCATCCTGATTGATAGATAAGAGAGTAACTAGAAAAGAAGATACCAAATGGTCATAATGGTTAGATCTTTATGATGAGGTTTGCCATGTATTGTAATGTGAACATGCATGACTTAAAGAATGAAGTGAGAAACAAATATGTTTCAAGGAATAGAAGACAAGAAGACTTAGAACTACATTACAGAAGACCTTGATAAAAGCCTGGACCTTATCCTGTATGCAATGGGAAGTAGTAATAATAGAAAGACGAGAATCTGAATTTCTTTAAGGTCTTAAATGAGCTGACCCTCTGCATGCCTCTCTGACCTCATCTCCATTTTTTTTCCTCCTCAATCCCTTCCTCCTAACGTGTATCCGTCTGTGGCTAACCAGCACTGACTGCCTTTTCCTGCTTCAGGATCCTTTCACTATGTGTTTCCTCCCCCTTGAATATTCTTCCCTCCAGTCTTTGTATGATGGAAATCCTTTTCATTCAAATGTCAGCTCAAAGGCCACCTTCTCCGAGAAACTCTTTCTTTCTTTCTTTTAACAAATTCACTTATCAATAGAGTAAAACAAATTGAAGCAACTTGAAGGTAGACTCCAGATTGAGTGTTGCTTCCTGCATGGTTTGTCTCCTCAGTCACTGGCCACAGGACTCTGAGAAGTTGTAGGAATGTGCTGGTGCAGGCTGTCAGCCCACCTTCTTCTCCAGTGTCATAGAAAGGGACTATCAGAGCCCTGTGCTCTCCTGAGCCACTTGGACAGAGCCAGGGAAAGTGACCTTCTGAGGGTATCCACACTGAATCCAGAAAAGCTTTTTAACCACTCAATCTAGTTGGCCACCCAGTCACTCTGTATCATAGCCTCTCATTTTATTTTTTTCACAGCACTCATTACTTAATTTCTTATTTGTTTATTGTTTGCCCTAGCCCCAACATTTACATCTCTGTTGTTCACTATTCTACCTTTAGTTCCTAGAACAATAACTAGCACATAGTAACCATTCAATAAATATTTGTCAAATTAAAGCATTTGTGCAGACCTACTTTTTCCTGAACTTGAATAAAAAATTTAACTGCATAGCCTGTTTATAAAAAGAGAGAGATTATTTTTCAAAAGATTTTTTGTAGTCTCAGACATCTGTGTTAAGAAAAACGTTTGCTTTGTGTGAATATACATTTTTAAATGGTTTTGAAAGCCAAAAAGAAAGAAAGAAAGAAAGAAAGAAACTGACTTAGAAATGGTACTTCTCAAGATGAATTTGTATATCTTACAAGACACCAGAAAGCCAAGACCCTTTATTTGTCCAAGTATGTCTGAACTTGAAAGTTGTTGAATATTCAGTGCAATTGAAGATGCTTTTATTGCATGCCATCTTTGAGCAAGGCTCTTGCTGAGCACTGCACTTTGGGCAGACTCCTAGGAACTGATAATCACCTTGTGAGGCACTCACTACAGCACAGTGATGACTGTTATAAAGGAATCTCGTGTGAAGTATCTTAGAATGGTTCTACAGCCTGATTGAATGCATGTTTTAAAATCCTCTAACAAAGTTAACAGATGTACCATTTTCCCTGTGCAGGCAGCAACAGTCCTCATGGGAGCCCTACTTCTCCTCTAGACAGTAATATGCTGCTGGTCATCATCGTTTCTGTTGGCGTCATCACTATTGTGGTGGTCGTGATCATTGCTGTCTTTTGTACTCGGCGCACTACTTCTCACCAGAAAAAGTAAGCCCAAATGTAGCCGATAATTTTGTGGTATTAATTTTTTTTTTTTTGGCTTCTATATGACTTGTTTTTAGAGTGGTACAAAGATTTAAAACATAAAATACATGAAAAACAGTTTTAAATACAGTCATGCACTACACAATGATATTTCAGTCAGTGAGAGACCACATACATGATGGTGGTCCTATAAGATTATAATGAAGCTGAAGAATCCCTACCATCTAGTGAACACATGGGACTGGGATTTAGTTCATTTGGTAGAGTGCTGCTCTGCACTCTCTGAGGCCCTGGGTTCGATCCCTAGCACCACAAAAATGGGAAAATGATGTGGCAGCCTACTCCCAAAACAATCAGCCATTGATAATCCTATGAATAGTAGAGAAGCACTGACACAGTGCCAAGGCATGGCACAGTGTCGGGGAGTGCTTTGTTCTATTGTATCTATTATACTATTGAGTTGGACCTGACTCAGCGACACCTAACAACAACACATGAACATATAGCTGAAGAAGAAGCAAGAGAAAAGGAAACTATAGAAGAAAAAGAGGAACCCCCAAGAAAATTCACAGTAAAGGGTTTAGTAGAAGCTTTTCCAGACTTCAAAAAGCTTCAAAAGTTTGAAAACCCGGTCCTCAACACCAAAAGCTTTTCATTACTAGATAGGAATGTTCATGGTGCACTATCTGGTTACAAGCAAATCTGTGACAAGAAAAGGGCATATACCAAGCTGACTCCCAGGGACATGTTTCTGAAGAGTAACACCTGCTCGAGAACAGCCCCACCAGGTTCTCAGGAGGGATCCAGAGGAAGGGGCTGTCATTATAGGAGACAATAGCTCCATGCACATTACTGCCTCAAAGACCTTCCAGGGGACAAGATGTGGAGATAATGACAGTGGTATCACCTAGGCTTATGTGTCTATTTGTGTCTTAGTTTTTAAGAAAAAGTTGGAAAGTAAAAACTAAAATATTTTTTAAAAAGATAAAAAGTTTATAGAGTAAGGATTTGAAGAAAACAGTTTTAAGCTAAGTGTTGTTACAAAAGAGTCAAAAATTTTTAAAAATTAAATATTTATAACCACAAGTTATAAGCTAAGGTTAATTTGTTGAAGAGAGAAAAATATTTTTTATAAATGTAGTATAGCCTAAGTGTACAATGTTCATGAAGTCCACAGCAATGTTCTAGACTTTCACATTTCCTCACAACTTACTGACTCACCCAAAATAACTTTCAGTCCTTCTAGCTCCATGCATGATAAGTGCCCTATATAAGGATCCCATTTATCGTCTCTTATACCTGTTTTTGGGGCCTGCAGCTGTAGGCCTGTGGCATCCGATTCCGTCAGATCTCAGAAGCTAAGCAGGGTCGGGCCTGGTTAGTACCTTGATGGGAGAGCGCCTGGGAATACCAGAAGCTGTAGGCTTGGGAGAAGGACCTGGCAACCTCCTCCCAAAAATCAATCTACCATTGAAAACCCTATGAACAGCAGAGAAGCACTGACAATAGTGTTTCCCTTGTTGTACAGAGGGTCGCTATGAGTTGGATACCGACTCGATGGCACCTAACAACAACAACATCCCTGTTTTTACTGTATCTTTTCTGTGTAGGTACATGTTATAATTGCCTACAGTATTCAGTACAGTAATATGCTGTACAGGCATGTAGCCTAGATAGCCTGTATGTGTAGTAGGCTATCCTGTTTAGGTGTATGTAAGTGTACTACATGATGTTTGCATGATAGAATCACCTAATGACACACATCTCAGAACATATCATGTTGTTAAGTGACATATAACTTTATTTTAAAAGGAAATGGAAGTTGATTCATCTTACAAATATGTGGCAGAGTCCTGGCAAGAAGTGGCACACTCAAAAGAGTTTCAAAAGGGACCATATACAGAGTTGTATTAGTTAGCGGATGTGTTGCTGTGGCAAAATACCTGATAGAAACAAAAACTTACAAGAAGAATGATTTATTGGGGCTCACAGTTAGAGGATTCCAGTCCATAGAGGCAGGGCATGGTGGCATGGCTTGTGGCTGAGGACCTCATGTCATGGTGGATCAGGAGCAGAGAGAGCTCACCAGAACTGAGCATCCAGGTAAAATCTCCAAAGGCCTGCCTTTGGTGATGTGCTTCTACAAGCTAGGTCCTACCTTCCAAAGTTCCATAGCTTCTGCAGACAGCGCCACCAGCTGGGGACCAAGCATTCGAGCACATGACCTTTGGGGGACATTTTAGATTTAAACCACATCAAAAGTCATAATTGGGTCTAAGAGAAACTGGGCAGGAGACATTCAAGGGCTAGCAGCAGTGATGAGACACCATCACCCTTAGTCCTAGAAAGGCACAAGGAGAAAGCTATTTCAGAGGTCGGAAGCAGTAGAAGAGGGCTTCCTAAAGGGAATATGGTGGCACTAGAAGACTATCACCCAGTGGGGAGGGGCGGGAGGAGAAACACCTCCTGTCCTCCAACTGGAACCCAGGAGGAATGCCACGTAGATATAGTTCATTAGTTCAACTTCCTAAGTTTCAGAGCCAAGCGGAGAAGGAATGTGGAAAAGTGGAAGGTGTCAGCATTGCTGGTCACCCTTTGCGGGACTGTGCATGTATATGTGCATAGCAGGCTGGATGCCCTGGGCTTTGTGGGTGAGCCTGCCACAGTCTGTTGTGGCACATCTGCCAGTGGAGATGGAAGAAAATCATAAGCCTCTTACTATTAATATAAGTTTAGAGAGATTTTTAAAGAAGTGAAAAATGTATGGGGGCGGTTGCTTTAGTGAAATAAAAAGGATGATTGATAATCAACACAGGTCAAATGGCTGCTGGCTCTGAATACCTGAGATTTTGAGACTTCTGACTAGAGGTCTAAGACCAGATAGCAAGAGGTTTCATTCATATCGTGCTTAGTCTCTTAAACAGGCGAGAATCATTGACCCTAGATCACATTCAACTCATATATCAGCCCAACAAGTCAGATGCAAAAAAAGGAGACTCTTGAGTTGCCCATAATAGCAAGAGCACAGTAGAGATAATAAAACTACTTCAGGGGACAGGGATGTAACTCCGTGGTAGAGTGCCTGCCTAGCATGTACAAGTCCCTGGGTTTGATCCTAGCACCACAAAAAATAAAATATTTTTAAAAAACGCATAACTTTGAGATATCCTCAAAAGTCGTAAGATAGGGTTTTGCTCCATAAGAGAGAAAGAAGTTCATGTCTGTGCTTGTAATTAGCTTTCACACTTGGTCTATCCAAGTAAGAATGCATGAATTTAATAATGATAAATTTATTTGTTTTCAATATACAGGGCAGACACAAGCCATCCTGTAACCGCTACTAACAATGACTTTATGTCATTTTCTGTAGGTTGTGCGATATTTTAAATCTCTTCTGCTGAAATAAAATAGCCTTCCATAGCTTACATTCCATCACTTTTCAAAGAGAATGAGTGTTCCTTTCATATGCCTCCTGACCACTATCTCTTACAGCTCTCCCTGTCCGCTTTGGAGTATGGAAACCTGTTTTTCTTAAAAACCTCAAAGACTACATTTTTTTTTTCTGCTGTAGAACTTTCCTGCATGTTTCTTTATTTGGCACTTTGCATTTACCTATCTTTATGAACATGCTTCTATATCTAGTTTTAGAAATCTTGAGAAATTTATTTAATAGAATCTAAAAATCAAAAGGGCTGGGATTTAGCTCAGTGGGTAGAGTGCTGCACTGCGGTCTCTGAGGCCCCGAGTTCAATCCCCAGCACCACAAAAATGGGAGAAGGGCCTGGCAATCCACTCCCAAGGCAATCCCGAAGCACTCCGCCATTGAAAACCCTATGAGGGTTGCTATGAGTCGGATACCGACTCGACAGCACCTAATAACAACAAAAATCAAAATGCTTTTGGAGATTTAAAATTCAAAGTAAATAAAAAGTAAGATACTGAGTCTTGGTAGTAGGCTCTGTACTCTGTATTTGAATCTGCAAGTCATATAGGTTTGGGTCACTTTGTTTAAAATAATTATAGCAAGGCTTCACAGGAGTTATTTCTTCCCCTTCCCCAACAACCTGCTTTGCAACTGTTCCATTGGCCACTGGAAAATATACATGAGCTTTTCTTGTTGCTTTTCTTCCTCTCTAGTAACTGATGGTAATAGATGGTAGCTGTTTATAGCATCTTGCAACCTCAAAATCAAGAGAGAATTGCTGGGCATGATGGCACACACCTGTAATCCTTTCCAACTCAGGAGACAAAAGCAGAGGATTGCAAATTGGAGGCCAGAGACAACCTGAGTATCTTATCGAGACCCTGTCTCAAAATAAAAAGTGGGCTGGGGGTCCAACCCAATGGTAGAGCACTTGCAAAGTATGTGTGAGGCCCTGGATTCAACCCCCAGTTACCACCAAAAAAAAAAAAAAACCCTGAAAGAATTTAGAGAGGCTAAGCCCTCATTATTTCTCTGCACATTCCTTTGGCCCCCTCTCAATGGACCACCAGGATCATCAGATAATATGTTGGTCTGTTTTATGTTGCTGTATCAAAGTACCCAAGGTTTATAAAGAGGTTTATTTGGCTCAGGGTTCTGGTGGCTAGAGGGTCCAAATACCATGGTACTGAAGCCCTGGTGAGGGCCACCTGTCACAGCATGGCAGTAACCAAAAGGGTACCAGTCATGTTCAAAGGAGAAATTCAAGAGGATGCCAGGCTCCATTACACCAACCTTTTATCTTAGGAACTAACCTCGTCCTCCCTGTAAGAACTCTCTTAATCTTCCCCAAGGGCAGTACCCCCAGTGACCAAATTACCTCTCATGAGGCCCCACCTCTTAGAGGTTCCACCACCTCTTAGCACCATGAATATCAACCAAGCATCCAGCACATAAACTTTTAGGAGACAAAGTACATCCAAACCATAGTAGATCAAAACTACCTCAGCATTGTTGTTGTTGTTAGGTGCCGTCAAGTCGGTATCCGCCTCATAGCGACCCTCTGTACAACAGGGGAAACACTATTGTCAGTGCTTCTCTGCTGTTCATAGGGTTTTCAATGGCAGATTGATTTTTGGGAGGGGGTTGCCAGGTCCTTCTCCCAAGCCTACAGCATCTGGTGTTCCCAGGTGGTCTCCCATCCAGGTACTAACCAGGCCTGACCCTGCTTAGCTTCCTAGATCTGACGGGATCGGACGCCACAGGGCTACCGCTGCAGGCACCTCAGCATACCACCATCTAATCTAAAACCTTTCTGTGTTGGTAGCAATTGTTTCCTCCCCTTCCTGAGTATAATTTCTCCTATTTAAAGCCATTACTTCCATTCAATCCTCTGGCTCTCATTGTCTCCTACCTAAGACATTGGACTTACTCTAACTCCTTTCTCCAGCATAACTGACTTCTCATTCTATTGGCTTGGTCTCTTCAGCACTGAAGTATGGTCAGACATATCCTGCCATAGACTTTCAGTCATCTCTAGATTACTTATACAGATTTAGTATCCCTTATAATACATGCTTGAGACTGAAAGTGTTTCAGATTTCAGAATTTTTCAGATTTTGGAATATTTACATTCTGATTTCAGAGGGATTTTTGTTGTTTGTTGGGAGGTTTTGATTGTTGTTGTTGTATTCTAAGACAAGGTCTCACAAATGTAGCCCAGGCTGGCCTCAAACTCATGATCCTCCTGCCTCAGCCTCCTGAGTGCTGGGGTTACAGGCATGTGCCATAACTCCTACCAGATTTCAGATTTTGAGATTAGGGATACTCAACTTGTAACACCTAAGACTGCCTATGTGGCAGTGGTCCCATAAGATCGTATCCCCTAGGTGACATCATAGCCACTTTAGTTTGTGTATGTACAGCCATAGCCCTGTGTATGTGATATTCACACAACAAAGCTACCTAAAAATGGATTTCTCAGAATGTATCCATGTCAGTGTTCTACATGTGACCACCATGTAAATGTTATGCAAATGGCTGGTACACGGATTGTTCAGAGAGTAATGACAAAGAAAAATTCTTCACATGTTCAGTGCAATATTTAGGAAAATATTGTCAATCTCCAGATGGTTGAATCCAAGAGTATGGAACCCACCAGTATGGAGGGTGCACTGTACTTGTTTATACTCATCTGGGGTCTGTGTCTACCCACGCTGCAGTCCTTTCTAGTTGGGATTCTTCCCATCATTTCACCAAATTGCTTTTGCGGGATTGTCCCTGTCCTCCCTGTGGCTCAAGCCAAAGAACACTTGAGTCCACATCATCGTCTCTCTGCAGATAATGTGGTCAGCTGCTTCTCCCTCCTGGAGGCTTTCTCTTCTCTGGTGTTCCATGACAGTGTGTTCTTTATCACGTCCTCCCCATCTACCCAGCCATCACGTGCAGATATGCCACAGGACCTGGACGGGGACTCTCTCTTCTCCTATACTCCTCCTAGTGACCTCATCTGCCCCTGCAGTCTCATCACTGTGTGCAGCCCAGCAACAGCTGTATTTCTGTCTCCAGCCACGGCCTCTGTCTTCTGAATATTAGACTTGTACACCCAGTTGCCTCTTTTGCATTTCGTCTTGAATGCCTCAGAGGTACTTCCAACTCAGCATATCCAGAACAGTTGTAATCTTTCCAGCCAACCCTCTGCTAGTCCATTATTCCCAGTGTTAGTAAGTGGCTTAAGCCAGAAACCTGGGTCTCCTTCTTCGCTCTTTTTCTCCTTTACTCTTACCACATCCTATGTCCATTTGCTCACTAGTCCTCTTATTTCTACCTCCCAAATACCTTTCAGATCTGCCTGCTCTTCCATTCCCATTGTCCCTGGCCACCATTGATCATGGCTGAAATTATTGCAGTAGCATCCTAGCTAGTCTCCTCTTGCGTCTCCCACCTTACAAATCCATTCTTCACAGCATGGCTTGTCTAAAATCTTAACCCAAAATTGATCTCCTTACTCTCTTGCTTAAAACCATTTAATGATTTCCTATTACTTACAGAGGGAAGTTCACACTTTCAGCATGGCTCTAAAGGCCCTTTCTGATCCGGTCTCTGAGTCCCTTCCCAGCATTATTTCCTCTCACTCTCTGCATGGCTCCCTACACTCCCACCACTCAGGATTTCACAGAACCCCTGTAATGTATGAGGCTGCTGCTCTCTGCTTCAGGGCTGTGATAATAAGCTGACTTCACCACCTTGAATGCATTTTCTTTCCTCAGTATGTCTCAGAGTAAATTTCAGTTCTTCCTTCATATTTTTCCTGTCTACCATGTTGTTGTTAGGTGCCATCAAGTCAGGTCCAAGTCTTAGCAACCCTCTTAAGACGTTACTGACAATTGGTGGGGAGAAAGGTTATCAACAACGGGAGGGAGTCACAAAATGGTATGGGGGAAGCAAACAGGAACAATGTACAATGATATGCATGTATAGAAATGTCACAGTAAAACCCATTAAGTTGTACACTAACTAAAAAAAAAATTACCAATCCCCAAAGATGTTACTGTAGCACTTGGCATTTTACTAAGCTCAGAGCATTTAAAAACAATAGTTCAGTGCCTGTCTTCCTCACTTGATCGGAGGTGCTGAGGGTACAGCAGTGTTCCATAGGATCTGACATACCCTAGTTACCTAATCCACAATTATTAAATGGGGAAATGAGTGACTGGGTGAAGGGAGAAAACACAGCACAGTGAAGGAGACACTGTTATCCCCATTCTTGACTCTACCAAGTTGGTAGTCCTAGTTTGGATTACCTGAAAAATAGCTCCTTCCTTCTTTTATAAACTATAGATTTATTCCTTCCATTGTTACATTTGTATTTGATATTGTCCTTTCTCTATTAATTGGAAACTTGTAGAGGAATCCTCTGCTATGGACATTTATTTTAAAATATGATCTTTATCTCTTAACACTCAGAAAACTAGTCATAAGTCAGTTTTGAAATATACCCTGGCACAGTCTGCAAATACATGTAAATATTGTAGAAATACATTTACTCTTGCCAGAAATAAACTTCTTGCCTCTATTTTTTCTGTTTTGTTATTGTTGTTCTTACTGTTTTAATTTCTGCCTTTGCTTAAACCATCTCAGAAAGGCAGTTTTAATCATGCAAGCCTTTTGACAAATATTTCAAAAGAATTACTTTTTTAAAACTTCTTTTAATTTTATGCCTAGGAAACGAGCTGCCTGCAAATCAGTGAATGGCTCCCACAAATACAAAGGGAATTCTAAAGATGTTAAACCCCCAGACCTCTGGATCCATCATGAGAGACTAGAGCTGAAACCCATTGATAAGTCTCCAGACCCAAACCCTATCATGACTGATACTCCAATTCCTCGCAACTCTCAAGACATCACACCAGTTGACAACTCCATGGACAGCAATATCCATCAAAGACGGAATTCATACAGAGGTACCATTTTCAGTGCAGCTTTCCCCCAGATGTCTGGAGGTTTTTCATTTAACTTACTCGCCACTTTGTAAAGCTGCCTTAACTTGGTGAATCCTATCACAAGTTAGATTTGAAGAAATATATGTTATAGGATTTGGTCAATATCTGATGAAGAACAGGTAGCTCGTTATTGGAGAGAGGTTCTGTACTCATAAAGGACAACTTTCCTAGATCTTTTGGTCTGTCATCAGGGTTCATTCGAACATTTGAGCCACCTAGCCCTGTCTAGGTATTGCATTCATCCCTTCTATCAGACTCCATTTATCATGTGGTATTCAGAACATGTGGGGTCCAGATACTCTTACAGACATCACACCAAAGTATTGTGGGCAGCATTGTGTCGTCCTCTCTGACTCTCAGCAGGAACTCTGTGATGCAGAAATGCATCCCAGAAATGTTCTGCTGTTGATGCTCCTTAGAACACACACCTGCAACTAAACTCCACGTTTGATGTCTAGGGCATGAATCAGAGGACAGCATGTCTACACTGGCTGGAAGGCGGGGAATGAGACCAAAAATGATGATGCCTTTTGACTCTCAGCCACCTCAGCGTAAGTAAAAGTTTCCCCTTCATTCCAGGCTGCCAGGCTGCTTGGTCATGGTACAGAGCAGCTGTGAATGATCTCTTTGACTTCACTTGATCCTAACACCAAAGATAATATGCCAAAGTTATAACAGTGTGGAGGAAAAAGTAGCAAACACTTGCTGTATTTTCCAACAAATATTATTCTTGACACTAGCATCTTTAAGTCATGGGTAAATAAACTTAAGAGTCAATTTCTACAGTCTCCCAGAAATAGGAAACTATCAATTCTCCCTAAAAGTGCACAGAATCTCCACATAAGGAGGGGAAGCAGCCTTCAAGACAGAGGCCAAGCTTTGCCACGTCACATGCATTCCTTAGACTTCTGGTACGTGGCCAGTGGTGAGGAGAACCTATGAAATTTTTATATTTTTAATTGGCAAAATTTATATTTTAGAGTTGCTTCAGGTTTACAGCATGGGATTTTTTATAGCAACATTGTTAAATCTCTTTTGACCGATGCTTTGTTTTGATAAACAGAAGTTGCTGAGCCTCCTTTAATAATAGCTAAATATTATGACTGAAAATCAAAAAGCCCCAGCCCACACCTATAAACCCAGTGCTCAGGAGACAGAGACAGGAGGATCCAGAGTTTGAGGCTAGCCTGGACTACCCAATGAGACCCGGTGTTCAAAAAAAAAACAAAAAACAAAAACAAACAAACAAACAAAAAAACCGCACAAAGCACTGGGACAAACCAGTTCTTGTTTTCAAACTACTGTGCCTTCTCCCTCATCCATTATCAAGGCAGAGAAGCTGGCACCATGGAGCTTCCAGTTGAGTGAAAGGCAAATGAGGGCCTCCTTTACTTGGAAAAGTTCCTCTCGAGCACACTTCTCATGGAGCCTGTGAGCATGCGGGTCTGTCCTCCCCTACTCACACGTGCATGCGCACGCATGTACACAAAATTGCACAGTCACAGAAGGTACTAGATTATAAAGATTAGCTTTGAAAGAGTAAGGTCCCGTCAAGTGCAGTGGTACGTGCCTATAATCCCAGCAGCAGAGAAAGTGGAGGCAAAAGGATCACAGGTTTAAGGCCAGAGGCAACTTACATACCTTAGCAAGACCCTGCCTCAAGATAAAATGTAAGTAAAGCACAGGGGTGCAGCTCAGTGGTAGAGCACTTGCAAAGGGTGTTCAAGTGCCTGCGTTCAGCCTCCAGGTACTACAGAAAAAAAAGGAAAGGAAAGGAGGGAGGGAGGGAGGAAAGTAGGATGGAAAAAAGGAAGGAAGGAAGGAAGATTAAGGCCCTATTCATTAATAGGTAATTTCTGTACAAAGTAGCTTATGCTTAGAGTCCATGACAGAGAAGTCTGAACTTGGAAGCATGCATGAATAAGCCACTTCCCTCTTGTAAGAGGTACCCTGCACAGGGCCCCCAGTTTTAAAAACACAAAGGCCTGAGAAGAATAAATTAATCCATTCCACTTGTTTTTGACTTACAAGAAAATGGTAGCCTGTGTTGTATAAGACTTCATTTCCTACCTGCACTGGCTTATTTTTAAAATTTATAAAATTGGACTGTCTCTATTCCTAGATTTCTTATTGTTAAACATGTTAAGAGAGAAAAGATAGGTTACTCCATTAACATCATTCTTTTTCTTCTTCTTTTTGATGATGGGGGAGGAGTACACATGAATGTATAGTATCTTGTAATTTGTGCCCCAGACAATTGGGTAGAATCTTAATTCAAGAATCTGAACCCATGTGCCTGGATACTACACTTGAGGTTTTGGGAGATCCTTTCCAAAACCCACACGGCTAGAGTCTTTTTTCACAAGCTGTAATTCCCTGAGCTCTGAGTCCTGGGATGAGGCTGGCACCATGGCACCCACCATCCACCTACCCAGGTCTAAAAAGGCAGAGAAGTTCTAGGAAGGGCTTGCTGACATTGAGATAAGGGGCAGTCGCCCAAGGCCATGCACAAAGGCATCAAGCTCAGATTCGGCTAACAGCTATTACTCGCCTGCTATTTTCTAGGCAAGCACATTCATGCTTCATTCTGTATTTACTTATTTGGAAACACTAGAAATGCCCTTAAAAAGAAAAAATTCCATTCTATTTTTCCTTTGTAAGAGCCGTCTATACCTAGACCACTTCCAGATTGCACTTCCAGGTCAAAATCAGGTTTATTTCCTCACCCAGTCTGAACTTTGGAAAATCCTGATTCTGAAGCATCTTACTTCTGAAAACTACCTTTGTTCAGAAGAGATGCTGATTCCCAGACTGCCCTGAGAGGCCTCCGCAGCCAGCTTTTCTGGGTTGTGCTTTATTCCCTGGACTTCTCAGAGCCTTCCAGTCCCTGAGAGCAGCTGGAGAATGCAGGCATCCATTTCATTGTCTGGTATTTCTCTTCACTAAAGTAACATTGAGTGGCTCCACAAAGATCTAGGGAGAGCCTGGGCAACAGAAGACAATTTAATAGACTCCAGAGGGCCCATTAAGTTTTACCCTAAACTACATGAAGCCCATACTTAGAAAAAAAAAAAAAGCTTGCCTATGTTTCTAGTCTACCTTACCTATTTGCCTACTTTGGGTGGGGTAGGGGGTTAAAGTTTGTTATCTTGATCTTACTCCCTAACTCTGGACTTCTGATTTTGTTCTTTTATTTACATTTCTGAAATCAAACATGAAGTTTCATTGAAGAGGCTTCATAGAAAGTTTTATGTGTGATCTCTGTGTGGAACTTTGGATTCTTTAGCCAAATGCAGTAAATTGAATCCTTAGCCAGTGAGGGAAGGAAAGAGCAAATTGGAAAAGATCAATTTGTATTTTAAAATGCTGATGGTGTGGCTGAGACCCCAGACTGGAAACAGTGAGAAATGATGCCATAAGCCTATAGTCATGCTTTTGGTACTACACTGGACCTTCAGAATTATATTTCAGTTGCATTCTTTTTAAGATATGAAAACATTAAACAGCTACTCATTCATTAACGACCATTACATGCCTTTTTTGGCAGATAAAAAAGGAAATGAATTAAGACTATACTCAAAGGAGAACAAACTGCTATCCCTTTAGCAGGACAAATAAAACCCAGAAACCTAAGTCATTATTTGTTTGCTTATGGATTTATATTTTTGTCACATTCAAATATTTTAATAATGCATGTAATCCATGTTACAAGTATTATAAATAGAATTGGAAAATATAGATAAGCTAAAAGAAAAATATTCTTTTAATCCTGAACACTCTTGCTTGCAAAATAATAACTATTAACATTTTAGTATATATTCCTCAGACCTTTTTATTCTCCCCATATATAGCATATACATAGGGGTGTGTTCATTTCTTAAACTAAATGTAAAATCAATGGCTGATTGTCTGAATCCAGCCAGTTGCCACCAAAAATGCAAGGGAGTGGTTGGGTTATAGGGGAGGTGGGAAGGGGGTGACTTTGCTCTTAACCTGTGGTTTGTGTTTGTCTGTGCAAGCATGTTAAGCATTTCTCTGTCTTGTGTTCATTCACAGCTGTGATTAGTGCCCATCCCATCCATTCCCTCGATAACCCTCACCATCATTTCCACTCCAGCAGCCTCGCTTCTCCAGCCCGCAGCCATCTCTACCACCCGGGCAGCCCATGGCCGGTTGGCACATCCATGTCCCTTTCAGACAGGGCCAATTCCACAGGTGAGAGATGAGGAACGAGCCCAGATGGAAAGCATTCTGAGAGCTGGCAGACGGAAATGGGGAAAGAGTGCCCTGTTTAGAGTGTTTGAGGGTTATTTTGCTATCATGACATTTCTGTGACGGACTCAAACTTATTTCTGTGTAGTTTATCACATGTTTCTAAGTTTTAAGTGCTTGGTGCAAGGTGTCATTTTGGTAAAAACAGCAATAATTTGAACCGCATTGGCATCTCTTGTTCCATAAAACCTGTATCTTAACTAATTTTTCTCCACCTTTTTTTTAACCCTCCAATTTGAAAGGAAAATTCATTCTAGGTGGTTTGCAGACACCAGCGGTGGCCTTTGCCTTACAGTCACCATAATGTTGCAAAGGTCCATAGGTACAAGTTATTTCCCTGTGGACCAAAGTAAGAACAGCATCAGAAGGCAGTTGGGCCACTGGTCCCATCACATCGATACTTACTGCAAACCTCAGGTTGCCATCATGGATTATAAAAATTAGGGAAGATGCACATCTCTAAAAAAAAGATAGCATATTAGTTTAACAGTCTGCAGCATATCTATAGAAATACGTTGCCAGTCGTATCCCTGTTTGGAAATCTTAAGAAACAGCATTATCAGACAGTTTCAAGGAGGAAATAATGAAGACGAGGGGACAATAAATGGAATTGTTCCTCGTTAGCTGCAAATCAATTTCTTTTCAGTTTTAAACTGCAAATCTAGAAAACTCTTATATATACAGTATATGCATAATATGAAACTTGCCTATTAATAGTTGTTAGTAGTAGAACTAAGTGTTAGTGTTTCTGGGAAATAAGGAAATTTCAAATGAGCTCCATTTTAAAAGAACCTCAGCTGTAAGAAAATGGAAGAAACTGGAAATCATCCTGTTAAGTGACGTAAGCCAGACTCAGAAAGACAGATGTCACATCTTTTCACTCGTGTGGGAATGGAGGGAGCAAAGGACTTAAAACTAAAAGGCAGAAATGCTAGCAGTATAGCAATGGAATGGGAAATAGAGGTGGGAAGAATAATAAAGAGGGAGAGAGGGATTAAATATACTCAGAGTACATTATATGCACATACGGAAATGCCATGCTGAAACGCTTTGTACAGTTCATATACACTAATTTAAAAAAAGTAAAAAAGCTGAGCGGTATCATACACACTTGTAATCTCAGCTACTTGGGAGGCTGAGGCAGGAGGATCATAATCATGAGTTCAAGGCCAGAGGTAACCCAGGCAACTTAGTGAGACTCTGTCTCAAAATAAAAAAGGTGCTGTGGATGCAGCTCAGTAGTGGAGCACTTGCCTGGCATGCACAAGGCCCTGGGTTCAGTCCTCTAGGACTGCCAAAAAAGAAACCTCAAAAGTTCATGCTCAGAAGTTTGGGTTGCCAATAACATCCCCTGCCCTTCAATTTTGAAATATGCTTAGACCATCAAATGAATATCAAAACTATTACCTGTTTTACAAAATGCTGCTTGAACCCTTGTCTAAATTTGGCCTTCTTACTGTTTCCCTCAAAATCTACTTTTGGGGTTCTGTGTTTCAGGAAAGATGGTCTCCAGGACAGACACTTATTCCATCCAGCTGCCTGGAGAACCAAAGTCTGCCTCACAGACATAGTCTCATATAGAACAGAACAACGGAAAGCAGCCCTCCAGTCCTGCTCTTGAAAGAGACTTTGTACGCAGCCCCGCTTCTCCCCTTTGAAGGCTGAGGAATCCATATGCTTGGATGTGGGCCTGCCTGAGTGGGTAGCAGGCTGTCCCAGTCCGTTTGGCCGCCTCCTCCCTTGTCCTGGACTGGGAGGGACTTGGGGGTGGAGAGAAGCATGGCCCCTCTAACCAGGTGTTCGTCCAAGTGGTCTAGTGTTAGTAAAAGTTCCATTCTTATGAACTGAGGCAGAAAGTGAAGAGAAGAAAAGGTAGTGACTTGCATTACTAAAGGATTCCTTGCCTAAATGACCAGAGGAGATAAAAGAAGGTAAAACTAAAGTGATAACTAAAGTGATAGATTCTTTGGAGATCTACTTGAAAAAGAGAGCCAGTAGAAATAGTTCAAGTTCTGCTATTATATTTCCCCAAGCCCTTGGGTATCTAGCACTCAGGGTGTGGCCAGTCCCCATATCTGGGACTCAAGCCTGCCCTGCTTTAGGGACATTTACTGTGTCACCACTACTGGGCTCAGGAAGAGCATTTTCCACTTGGACACTGTGAACTTTGTATGTCTTCAGCAACTGGGAAGTCAGGAATTAGGCCCCTAGCCAAAGCAGAAATTTGAGCCACAGCCTGGTGTTTGAGTAGGCCGGGGGTCACGTTGCACAATGTCATGGAGCAGCTGTCACAGAGAATACAAGGTATGAGACAGTTCTGGTCTGTGGCAGCATCCAGGGCTCTGACTCACACCAGCAACTGCACCTTCCTTTCTCACCTTTCCTACCATTTCCTTCTCAAAGCCTGTTGAGGCAGTCAGGGTAGGCCTTTGTGCCCAACGTTGACCTGCCAGATCTGCCAGGACCTGCTGACATGGTCAGGACTTGATCCCATTTCCCTCTGCCATCCTCGCTGTTTCCCCTCCTAACCAGCTTCCACCTGGGCCAGGATCATACAGATGGTGACAAGCAGCTCCCCAGCTGTGGTGATGGCTGGCTGGAGCACTCTTAGAAGCAACTTCCTCAGCACACGCTTTTACAGGGTGAGAGGTCTGGAGACCCGGAGGGGTGGTTATAGCCAAACATACTTAGGGGACATGTTCATCCCTCTTTCCTGAGACCTAAGACCTTTAAGCTAAGGAGGTGGCACTCACAGTCTGTCTCATCGGAGCCCAAAGGAGCAGATCCATTGCCTCCTCCCAGAGGCAGGAAAGTGGTTGGATTCTGCAGATTGCTCATGATTTACCCTTAAGGTTGAGGACTCAGAGGACACAGAATGGGCCGTCAGGCTACCTGGTATAGTCTGTTGCCCAAGCAGGTGTCCTTCACTGCTCTCGTCTGGGTAGGATAGTGGTTGGCCCTACCTCCTACCGTATGAAAGTCTTCCTCAGATAGTCCTCTTGGCATTGGTTGTGCTTCTTCCCCAGAGGGGACACATGACATCAAGCAAGGAAAAGCAAGAAGCATGTGGTTCCACAGCCTGGACATGGGAGTCAGTGCAGGGATTCAGACTCTGCCCTGCTGTTTCCAACAGCCCACGGGCGATGTGCATACTTCGCCTCCCACTACCTTCTGAATTCCTCTGAGGAAAGAGTGAGCTAGTAAATGTGAAGTACTTAGCATAGAGTAAGCACTCAGTAGTCCACAAAGTGAAGAACCTTCTCTATTAATCAGGCACTGTGTTAGCTCTTTTCATACATCCCAGTCAGTCCTCAGCAAATTGTGTGTTATTCTCCCTGTTTTGTAGATGAAGAAATTAGGACTCAGAGATTTGGGGACTTAACCAAATTCACCCATTTAGTATGCCAAGACTAGAGTGCAGATCTGTCTGATCCCAGAGCTCACGCTTTCTCTGCTCCACTTTGCTGCCTCCAGGACCACTCTGCCCCTTCACATGTTTTGAGATCATCAGCATGTTCTTCCTCAGTTTTCTCTTCTCTGGGCTAATCCACCCCATTCCTTTCCCTGGACCAAAACACCCTTCGTTTGGCATGATCTTACAGTTGTGTGTGACCTTTGCTTGTCCAGTCCCCACTTCAGCTGGTTCCTTTTTGCTCTAGCGAGGCCAAAGCCATTCACTGTGCCAGGTTGGCCTCTAGGGCCTAAGCACTGGCCTCCCTGGGAATAACTGCCAGGCCTTGCTGGCTGACAGAGCTGCCTCTGCCAGGTCCCCAGCCAGCCTGATGGCTAGACGCGGTTGTTTGTGAAAGACCATCTCTAAGACTATCAATCAGTGAGTGAAAGTTTAAATATTCTATTATACTTCTTTACACTTGAATAGGTACCATAATAAGCACTTTAAATCTATAGAATGGTGACCACTTAGCTGTGTAGGTGAGAAAACTGGAACAGCTAGTTGAGAACAGGGTGGTTAGTGAGTCTTAGGTCAGTCCTTTCTTAGCCTGGGCAGTGATCCATTTTCCCTTGGACTGGCACTGATCCCAAGTGCTTCACTGAACTGGTGTAGGGGCCCCTAGAAATAGCAAAAATGCTGCATGTGTTTTAATAGTTCAAGAGAAATGCTAACATGTAGGCTTTCCTGCTGTAGAATCCGTTCGCAATACCCCCAGCACTGACACCATGCCCGCCTCCTCGTCTCAAACATGCTGTACTGACCATCAGGATCCTGAAGGTGCTACCGGCTCCTCTTACTTGGCCAGCTCCCAAGAGGAGGATTCAGGCCAGAGCCTTCCCACGGCCCACGTTCGCCCTTCCCACCCATTGAAGAGCTTCGCTGTGCCAGCAGTCCCGCCTCCGGGACCTCCCACCTATGATCCTGCATTGCCGAGCACACCATTACTGTCCCAGCAAGGTGAGTGAGGCCAGCAGCACTGCTAGACAGACCCTTTGGCTCAGGCTTGGGACAGAAGTTACACCTTTAGAGAAAAACAAATCAAATACCCTCCCAGCTTTTCCCCGCAATTTGGAGCAGCAACATGTCATTGTCTCACTCAGGGAGTACATGAGCTCCTCTCCTTTTGGAATGCACACAAACCAGAGAATAATGTTTTGGAGAGCAAGGGCTGACCTTTTGAATTGTGTTTTATGTACTGGATCCTTTGTGCTAAAACCCAGTGGCATGGGTTTGGGCAACAGAACTAGGCCTCCAGCCCCTAGGAGTCAACTTTATTCCACAAGCTGCCTACAAACTAGAGAAGGGCCAGGGTAGAAATCAGAAGGAGCCTCAGGACAGAGAGAGGAACCCTTTGGATGAGAAGTTACATCCCCAGCTTCACACAGATGAACCACAGACCCTGGCCCCTCTTTTTCTTACCCTTCCACATCATTACCTATTGTGGTTTATTTCACAGTAAACCTGTGCTTCTCAAACTTTTGGCCTCAGGATTTCTTTATATCTTAAAAGCTCTCAGTATCACAAGAGTCTTTTCTTTATATGGGATGTATCAATATTTACCATATTAGAAATTAAAACCAGCCAGGCACAGTGGCACACGCCTGTAATCCCAGCAACTCAGGAGGCAGAGGCAGGAGGATCACAAGTCCAAGACCAGAGGCAGTCTGCGTAATTTAGTGAGACCCTGTCTCAAAAAGTAAAAAAATGGGCTGAGGGTGCAGCTCAGTGGTACAGCACTTGCAGAGCACGGAAGCGCAAGGCCCTGGGTTCAACCCTCAGCACCACAAAAAAAAAAAAGAAAGAAAGAAAGAAAGAAAAGAAACTAAAACCAAGAAATTTTTTAACATTTCACTAATTCATTTAAAAATAGCAATAAATGTATCAAGTTAAGTAAATTTAATGAAAAAATAACTTTTTCAAAAATATATAGTGAGAAGAGTGTCATTGTCTTATTTTTCTAATCTTTAACATCTGGCTTAATAGAAGACAGCTAGATTCTCCAATCTGCTTCTGCATTCAGTCTATTGGAATATGTTGCTTCGGTTGAAATATAAGAAGAAAATCTGGCCTCACCGATAAATAGTTGGCAAAAGGATAAGTGCTGAGATTACAGACATTTGCCACCATGCCCAGCATGGCTATTCTTTTTTGATACTATAGCAAAACTCAAGATGTTATAGTTTCTTAAAGGTTTATTTATAATGTGGAATCATATCCGTGAACTGTTTGTACTCTGCTCCCTTAGAATGCATTGGTTTATCTTGTATTTTGAGTGTCGTTATTGTTAGGTGCCATGGAGCGGGTGTCTGACTCATAGTGAACCTGTTTACAACAGAGGAAACACTATTGTCAGTGCTTCTGTGCTATTCATAGGGTTTTCAACAGCAGATTGATTTTTGGGAGTGTGTTTGCCGGGTCCATCTCCCAAGCCTACAGTACCTGGTGTTCCCAGGTTGTCTCCCATCCAAGTACTAAGCAGGCCCAACCCTGCTTAGCTTCCGAGATCTGACGGGATTGGATGCCACAGTCCTATGGCTGCAGACATTTTGAATGCATAACACTGAAACGTCACACATTGGTCATTTCAAGAAATACTAGTTCACTAACTTATGCAAATCCTCCAAATATAGATGCATTTCATCACTTAGTATCTAAAAACCCATTCAATAACGTCAGCAAAGTATGTAAGTATTAAGAAGCTGTCGAGCTCAGGTGTCAGATACACAGTTTTCAGCATTCTTATTTTCACTTAAAACTTAAATTTTATCACTGTCAATAAACACTGTCCATTACTGTCCTTGAATAGATAGCTCTCTTCATTCAATTTCTGAAAAATGCCCGAATGACCTGTTTGTCGGACCATCTTTAAACTATCAGCGGTATTCCATGATAAGAGCAGCAACTCAGCTCATAACTCAGGGTTTTACAGACAGCAGAAGCAGTTACTGCAGTCTTTCCATTTGGGCATGTAGAATGTTTAAAAGATGTATAATTGAAGGTCGGGATTTAACAAAATAAATAATTTTTATTGCTTCATTAAGGGTGACCTCCAGTGAAACTAGCTTTTTAAACTGCAAGTGCATGTCGGGAAGCGACCGCTCAGTCGGTGCCCCACCTTCATTGGTGTTCCACCTTCAGTAGCTTTGCCCACTGTTGCCTTTGTACCCCAGGCTAAAGCGGAACGGTAAAAGGCAAATGACATCGTAAGTGAAGAGAGTTGGGATCTCCCAGACATTATCCCTGGGGTCCACAGGCCACCATGCTTTAAGAAACACTGGAGTAGGGGACTAGTTTTCTGAAGCCAGTGGAATATTTTCTCTGGCCTCTTGAATGCCCTGCTGCCCCTCCTCCCCTCTTGTTCCAGTAACTTCTCAGAGCAGGATCCCCACCCTGCACCTGGGTGCATCCCTCTCCCCGAGGCAGCATTTGGCCCTTAGGTGCCTGTCTGAGGCCTGGGCCTGCAGCCTTAGCCACAGCCTGACAGTGCCCTTTCCCCCCAGCTCTGAACCATCACCTTCACTCAGTGAAGACAGCCTCCATCGGGACTTTAGGAAGGAGCCGACCTCCTATGCCAGTGCTTGTTCCCAGTGCCCCTGACGTGCAGGAGACCACGAGGATGCTGGAGGACCCCGAGAGTGTAAGTGCGGGGGCCATCGGCCCAACCAGGATGTTCCCAGGGCCTGTGGTCATGCTGCCACTCATGCTGGTGTTCTGAGGGCTGTGCCACACAGCGGCAGGAGGCAGAGTCCCTCGTTCATCGGCAGGCATGTTTTGAGCATCTCCTGTGAGCCAGGATGCGCTGAGGGCTTGGTCTGCTCTCTTTCCTACCCATTCTGGTGTGTCTTAAATTAGCTTATCACGTCAGCCCAGCTACTGACCAGCACAGACGCACTTTACCTTGCTCAGTCCTGTCCCTTCTGTCTGCTTCCTCTTCCTGTGAGCCGTACATGTGCTTTTCCACCCCTCAGTCCTGCTGTGTGACCTTTTCCAAGCAGGATGCCGGAGGTGCCTGAGAGACTGCTCTCAGGAGAAGCTCCCCTAGTCCTTCCTTAATGGTTTTCACTGAGATCCCAATAAATATGTCCACCACTGTGCTTGTAGGTACAAGATTCTCTAAGACGACAGCTTGGGCCCAGAGATCTAGGGGCTTACGAATTGTCTTGCTGTGGCAGAGACCTAGGAGGGGCGAGTAGTGGGGCTCTGTTTTGAGATCACAACCTAGATGTGTGCTGGGAGAAGGGGCATTGTGCAGTGTCAAGAAATGACATTGTAGTGGCTTTGGGTACATCCTGCCTCTGACTCTTCTGAGCCTGCCTGGGTTTTAGCAAGCCAGCCTCCAGTTTTACCGTGGGCCACCTGGCACCCTGCCCCCTCTCTGGGCTTTCCTGCCTGGACAGCCCCTTGGGTCGTGCCAGTAACAATGTTCTTCTTTCTATAGAGCTATGAACCAGATGAGCTGACCAAAGAGATGGCCCACCTGGAAGGACTGATGAAGGACCTAAATGCCATCACAACAGCATGACGACCTTCCCCAAGACATGACTCAGCCTGAGTCTCAAAGTCTTGGAACTTAGCCTTGAAAACAAGGAATTGTACAGAGTATGAGAGGACAGCACTTGAGAGCAGAGTGGACCGGCAGCCCAGCCAGCGCCTGCACATGGGCTGGCTCCAGGCGCGGCCGCCTGCCTCCTCCCGGGGAGCCTGGACATGCCTGTGTCAGGGCAGCTTCCCTTTGCCTGCCGATACCCTGCAGGGCCGGGCACCATGGGCCAAAATTTTGTGTCCAGGGAAGAGGCGAGAAGTACAACCTGCATTTCCCTTGGTGGTCAGGCTGTGTCTTCGTGCTGCAACTACATCACATCTATGGAGTATAGACATTGGCATTTATGGACAGTTTTACTTGTGTCCTATTTTATTTTACCTTAAAAAAAAAAAGAAACTATCAAAAACCAAGGAAGTCCATGGTGGTCTCCACAAGTGGTTGATGTTTGACTGCTTGTTCCAGTTTTGTATGGAAAGTCATTGACAGTGTGGGTTGTTCCAGGGGTTTAGCTTGTTTTGGTTTTGTTTTTATTTTTTAATTCTGAGACATTGCATCCTCTGCCAGCTGTTAATCCATCACTTTGAGGGGGAGGAAATGTTGCATTGCTATTTGTAAGCTTTTTTATTTTTTTTATTATAATTATTAAAGGCCTGACTTTCTCCTCTCATCACTGTGAGATTACAGATCTATCTGAATGAAATGTAACATTGAAAAGCCTTGTTTGTTGCTTTCTGTGCAGATTCGGTATTGGGGTGGGGGTTGGGGGTTGGGAATAGGAAATGGAGGGGCCGCTGAGGTCCCATGAATGTTGCTGTCATTGTACTTTCTTCCAGAAGCCTGAAGAGAATGGAAGCATCTTCTTTATTGTCTTTTCCTGGTATGTCCATTTACTGTCACTGCATTGCAACTGGAGTTTCATTTGGATATGGCTAAAAATTCTTCTGTGCAATAGGTGGGTTTGGGAATTTAGCTGCCCCATGTCCTGGTCACGTGCTGAAGGGAACAGCCATAGCCAGGCCCCCAGGCTGTGCTTCTGGTTGCAGGAGTGATGCCGAGTAGAGCAGGAGCCTGGCCCAGTTCCAGAGGTCAGGAGGCACAGGGTGGAGGCCCTTTCCCGCTGCTGTCGGTGGCTCCCCTTGGGGAGGTTGGAGGCGAAGGGAGGTGCTGTGTTTCCACATAGACGTCCTGCTTCTCTGGTCCCTGCCCTCAGCCAGGCCAGCTCTCACTTCCACACTGCAGAGCCCCTTCTGGAAAAGCATCAAGGCGGAGGCAGGGCGGGCTGCAGCACCCACGAGGTTCCCCCCCATCTTTCTGAACACAGGTCTTCAAGGAGCAGGAGCCAAAGTCAGCCGAGAGGGTCAGCAAAGGCAGCTTCCCCTCCATCCTAGCAGCTTAGCCAAACTCTGGTTAGGAGGAGGCGGCAGGAGGGTCAAGGTATACCAAGGGCCTGGCCCCACACAGAAACCTTTGCAGAGGTCTTGTAGACTTTTTCTGAAGAGGTAAGAAGCTGAGGTGGAGGGGTTGATATTAAAAATATATAATGAAAAGTACAAGATTAACCCTCAGGCATCTTAACTCCAGCAAATCCCCAAGAGACAGCATGGAAGGCAGTGTAGAAGGGAAGTCAGGCTCAGGTTCTGTAGCCAGCAGGGCTCTTCAGACCTCCAGTGGGTGCCCCAGCCCACTGCCTGGGCCATCTGCCTTTGAACATGGCTGATCTCGCCCTTTTGAGGTCTTTTCACCTACTGGCTTTCCTACAAGATGAACTCTGTACTTAAGATCTGGGGAGCAGTGGAAAGGCTGGATGCCTACTGCCAGTGGCAGGATGGTGCCAGGCAGGATTCTGGGAAACTGTGCTTCAGCCCACCCCAGGAAGAGCAGGCAGAGCCCTCAGGCCAGCCACAGGGCTTGAGTCCGAGCAACTATCGTACCTTTTGCCCAAAGAACATACTCAGTGTTTAGGGCGCTCCTTCCTGCGAACCCTGGCACTTCTGTTACCTCAGGGCCTTGGTACCTGGATACGGCCACAGAGTTGGGGCAGGGTGGGGGAGGGACCTATTTTTAAATTAACTTCAAAGTTGGGGGTTTTTTAAATTAAGCAAAAGGAGAGCTATTCTGTATTGCACCTTTTCACAATTTAATGCATTTCTTAACATTTTCCTGTGATTTTTTGAAACTGAACCATTGTGTCTTGTCATGTCCCAGTAGAGCCACTGCTTAGTGGCTTCGGGAGGATGTGGGACAAACGCGTCTGTTGCCTTGCCACCTGCTGGGCCTGGGTTCTGTACACACTCGTTTGGCCTTTTCTGTAGTTGATGCTGTAAACTCTATGGCTTTTTAAAAAACAATTTCATGTTTTTATTTAGTATTGGAAATCCAATACACTTTTTTAATCCAATCAAACTCTGGTCTGTCAAAGAATTATTTTCCTGTTGCCTTAAAACTACTTTGGGGCCCCGTACGTGCCACCTTCTAATTGACCTCACTTTTCTCACAACTATAAAGATAGGAGTTCTAAGGTGGGACCCAGAAGGGGTGGACGTGAGTCAGGAGGTATTTCACTAGCCCCAGCCCCAAAGATGAATCCTGTCTCCACTCCACTGTGGCTGCCCTGGAGGGACTGAGCAGCTGACGCGTGGCAGGTGGTGCCTGGCAGCAAAGGGCAACCACCCTGAACTGTGCACAGGCCAGGTTCCCCACTGTGCAGCTCATTCTGACACAGTCCCACTCTGGGCCAGTCTCCCCACATCCAGCCCACCACCCCAGATCCCCAGCCCTTGGGCAGGGCCCCTCAGGGAGGGCGCCTCCCACTCACCGAGTTCACTCTGAGATTCCTTGTGGAACAGTGATGACCTCGGCAGCTGCAGGCACCCTGCCAGCTGTGAGCTTGCAGAGGAGCGAGAGCTGCGCGCAGTGCAGTGTCCCTCGGCTCCTGTGGCCCATCTGCTGTGCTGCCGGCCTGTGCTTCAGGAAACGCGGTCCTCATCATTCCTATTAGCAGCACCCATTGGCCTCAAGATAAAGTCTGAACTCCCAGAGCTTGAAGGGTGCATGGCTGTTGCAGCCTCCAGGTCCAGACAGACCAGCAGACATCTGCGGGGCCACCCGCTGCTCCAGCCCCGGAAGCCTGCTTGGAGACAACGTTTCCTTGTGGACATGCTCTTCGCTGCCATCCTGTCCAGCCGCACGGCCCCCACCCACGTTGCTCCCTGTGCATCCCTAGATGGAGCTCTTGGCCTGGTTTACAGTGATGGATCTGGGTGAGTCTTTTATCCACAGGCCTGTGGGCTCCATGGGGACAAGAGAATTTCTCCTTTCTAAGCACCTAATGCTGGGGGCCATTTCTGATCCTGGCAGATGCTTGCCCCTTGGATGAGCAGCCCGACAGCCCTGAGGACTCGAGGCTTCCCCCACACCCTCTCCCTACCCCTGAGCGAATCCCAGTCATTCCTTAGTATCTTGGTGCCAGGACCCTCCCACTTCAGCAGCTGTGCCCCTTTGGCACCCTGGGGTGACCTTGAAAGGTCATCTGTCTGCCCAACAGAGTCCTAAGAAATGATGCTGGTCCCACAGTAACTAAGACAAGGCTAAGAACTAAGACAAGGTTGCTCTCGGGACCAGTCCTAGGCTGAGCAGTATGAACACGGCTTTAGGAGGAGGAAATGCCTCCCATCCCGCCCCCTGCCACTAGCCCCTCCGTTCAGCCCCTTTCCTACCAGGCATGGGCAGCATCCTCAGGAAAGACTGGAGAACAGCAATAAGCAAACCACTGGATGGCCACAGGGCACGGGCAGGGAATGGACAAGCAGGGAGCCACCCCTGACCTCACAGCCTGGGGCCCTGACAGCACGGGCCAGGCTCTCAACCAGAGGCAGGAGCACCAGGAGTGCCACGAGAAGAGGCGGGAGACAGCAGCTGGAGGAAAGTAATGCTCTAAATTCTTCATGCCACATAGTGTTGGAATGAAGTGCTGCTGGAAACTACAGTTACTCTTAAGCCTAGCGGACAGCATTGCTGCCAGGGTGCCCTTTACTCACCTAGGAACGTGATGGATTTGGAAAATAAAAAGGGACCCAGAGCTGAGTTCAGAAAAGTTTAGAGGGAGCATTTGCGGCACTCTAGAAAAAGAAGAACCTAGCATTTCCTGAAGTAATGGGCAGAGGAGCAGGGGGGCTGTGTCATCAACAAAATGGTAAGAGAAGAGGACACATGGCAGCGTGACTCCGGTGGGACATGGCTGGCCCCGGAGCAGCTCCAGGAATTTTGAGGCAGCTCCTCCTATGGAGGAGACGCCCTTCAGCTCCCCAGAGCTTGTACAGCAGCTACCACATGCTCAAGGCTTTGGGTGAGCCAGGGGTCACTTCCCAAATTGAGACGAGAGCCTCTGGTCAACATGGTGGACAGACCGTGAGGCGGGCATGGTGAAGGTGACCCAAAAACGGAACCTGGGCTGGAAGCAGGTGCTTGGATTCTGAAGCTAAATCTGAAGTCCGCAGGCATCCAGACGGGAGAGCGCGAGACCTTTCACGGGAGGAAATGGGAGGTTTTGAGGGGAAGCTGGCATCTGGGTTGTCACGCACAGGGTCCTGGAGCAGAACCCATCACCTCGCTGTGGGGTGCCTGCCCCCACTAATGTCTCAACCCCTCCCTAAGGGGACCCTGGCAGCCATTCTAAACTCATCGCTCAACGCCATAGCACACTGCTCAGCAAATCCTACCTGCTCTACCTCTCAGATATCCCCCTGAGTGCGGCCACCTTATCAGGCAAACTCTTATAGGACTCCCACCTAACGCTTAATGGCACCCCTGTGGCAATCCTCCACATGACCGCCCAGTACCTTTTCTAACTCAAATCTTCTGTCTTTCCCCACTGGGCCCTGTGCAATCGTACCATCACCTGTGCTGCAAAACAGCCAGGGGGCGCTGTCGGCCTCTTCATTTTCACTTTACTGAATCAACCCCTTTGCCCTGTTTCGCCCTAGCAGCAGAGAGCAATTTGCCCTTGTGGAATGAGCCATGGTGCCTGGACTCCCCACGCCTCACCACTGGCTCTCTCTGTCAGTAAAGGCCTTCTCATCTTTGGAGACCCAGCCTAACCATCCAGTCGCCCAAGCGTTCTTGTTTGTATTTCTGTCTCCACCAATACAAAGTGTCCTCCCTAAGGAAAGGAACTGTGTGTGTGTTTAGATTCTGCACCTTAGCGCCTGGCATGCTGTAGGTCTTCTCTAAGTGAACTTGCCTTGGAAGGAGGATAAGACTTGAAATTAAGTAATTAATACATCATGGCCCAGTGCTAAGGGAATTTGATGATACTCTAATTCTTACTGGGAGGATATACTTAGGAAGGTTTGCAGAGGAGGAAAGACTGAGCTGGGTTTAGGGCATGATATGACAGACCTATCTGCAAGGAGAAGGAAGTGCTACAGAGATAGGAAGCTGCCCACTTCATATGGCCATCAGTACGCCTGAAAGGACAAGTGCCAGCCGTCCTATATTAGTCCTGTGCTCAGGTTCCTGCCACTGGGTTAAGTGCTGGGGCCCCAAGAGGCTACAGAAACGGTAGGGGATGCACAGGTCTGGCTGACCAGCCTTCAGTGGAGAGAGCAGGCTGGTGCTGTCTCCCCCCATATCCCTAGAACGCTCAAGGACAATGCTGGACCCAGGGAAGCTGAGTTTGGCAGATCAGGTACCAGAGCTTGGAGGCAGTTCGAATGAGTTAAAAATATAGTAGGTTCCTTTCAAAAACTCAAAACCCAGGTCTTGCTGTGAATTCTGGGCTTTTTGAATTAGAAAAGGGAGAATTAGGATCTATTTTTGTAGGCAAAATGATGGATCAAGTTGACTAGAATATGGTTGGAGAACCTTTGGATGAACATTCTACACTAACACAGAGATAAAGGAAACTAGGCAGAATAAAGCCAAAGATATCTTGGTGTGGGCAGGTGATGAGAGAAGGAATGTCTTGCACCAATCAGAAACAGTTTTATTCACCTAAAAATCTGGGAATCGTTCATTGTTTCCAAATACTCTTGAGGGCCTACTGTGGGCCAGGCACTAAGGATACAAAATGTGTCCCTTATGTGAACAGTATACAGTTGGATCATGGGCCAGGCACTAAGGATACAAAATATGTCCCTTATGTGAACAGTATACAGTTGGATCATGGGTGCTTTTTTATACATTCTGCAAATGTTTCCCTTTGAGAGAAAGTCCATTTGCATTTCATATTATTACTGACAAGGTAGGATTTACACCTGGCATTTTGCTATTTATTTTCTCTATGTCTTATGTCTTTCTTGCCACTCTTATTCTGTTATTGCCTTCTTTTGTGCTAAGTAGATATTTTCTAATGTGCCATTTTAATTCCCTTGCCAGAAAATATGAATCATAAAAGAGAAATTGGACATCATGAAAATTAAAATGTTTAATCTTTGACAGATGTGGCAAAAATGAAAAGGTAAGCCACAAACTAGGAGAAAATATTTGGAAAATATCTCTTATAAAGTATCTTGAATTATGAAGCCGGGCATGGTGTTGCGCACCTGTAATCCCAGTGATTTGGGAGGCAGAGGCAGGAGGACGTAGAGTTCAAGGTCAGAGGCAGCCTGCACAACTTAGCAAGACTCTGACTGAAAAAATAAATAAGTAAAAATTAAAAATGGGCTTGGGGTGGAGCCCATTGGTAGGGCACTGGCAAAATATGTGTGAGGCCCAGGGTTCAATCCCCAAGTACCACAAAACACCAAAAATAAAGTTTTAAATAAATAAGGTAGCTTGAATATGTTATTTATAATGCAATAATAAGAAAATAGATGACTCAGTAAAAACAAATGTATAAAGATTTGAACAGTCACTTTACCAAGAAACATATGTGGATAGCAAATAAATACATGAAAAGATGCCCAGCATCTTTAGTCATCATGTAAATGCAAATTTAAACCAGGAGAGAACATTATGCATCCTCTTGGATGGTAAAAATCAAGAAGATTGGCAATATCAAGTGTAAGGATGTAAAGTAACTAGTACTCTTGTACAATCGCTTGTAGGTATGCAAAACAGTGCTCTAACTTTGGAAAATAACCTGGTAGTTTCTTATAAAATTTAAAATATGCTTATTTTATCATCCAAAGTGCTATCTTTGGGATCAGTGGAAACCTGTATTCATTTTGAAAATCACTAAGAGTAAATTTTAAGTGTCCTTCCCACAAAATATGATAAGTATATGAGGTAATGCGTATGTTAATTAGCTCAATTTAGCCATACCACTACACATGTTTCAAAGCATCATATTGTACATGATAAGTATACATAAATTTGTATTTGTCAGCTTAAATTTTTTTAAAAGAATAAATTCCACATTCACATGGAGAGCTCATAGGAGCTTTATTCTTAATAACCAAAAACCAGGTACAGCCCAACTATTCATTGATGGGTAAATGAATGAACAAATTGAGACATACCCATTCAAGGGGATATTGCATAGCATTCGGTGGACAGAGCTCAAAAGCATTAGCCTAAATTAAAGAAATCAGACACAGACTAAATGCTTTATGATTCACTTTACATGAAATTCTAGAAATAGCAAAACTTTGGTGACCCAAAAACAGACTGCCAGGTGTCAGAAGTGGGAGGAGGAAACTGACCACAAGAGACATGAAGGAATTTGGGGCGGGGGGGGGGGGGGATGGAAACATTCTATATTATTTTAATTGTTGAAGTGGTTGTAGGACTGTGTCTATTTGTCAAATCTCATTGAACTGTACACTTCAAATTGGTGAATTTTGCTACATATAAACTATACCTCAATAGGAAACAGATACAATTAGCAATAGCAATAAAAAACGTAAAGAATTATGAATAAGATGAATAAAAGACAAAAGTTTAATGAAAAAGATTTTATAACTGTGTTGGAAGAATTGGCCCAGATAGTTCATGGCCCAGTGTCTCCACATACCCAGCCTCCTTGGCAGTTGTGGTGTGGTCCCTGCAGCAGTGGAATATGAGAGGAAGTGGTATGTGTTGCTGCTAGAGAGAAGGGGCTCAGACTCAGTCATCTGGTCGACTGGTTTCTTCTCCTCCCACAGAGATCTTGGAGAGCAGGTCTTCAGGTTGATATCAGGCAAGAGAGTGGCTACCTGGCTTGCCTGAGCTGGAATAACCCTTTATTGTGGTAAATCATTGAAATTTGGGGCTGTTTGTATCAGGATATTTAGCACTAATTACCCTGACTAATACAAAAGATATTGAAGAGGACCACAAGGTGGGGAGAGGTATATCCTTCACAAATGCAAATTTTTATGATAGTATCAATTGTGGTTTCAACCAGCAGCCCACTGAATTCTTCATGCATCTCAAGAAATTCATTCTAAAATGTCTATGGTAGCATAAAGAGAGTAGCATAGACAAAATATTCCTTAAGAAGAAGGCGAAGTGGACTTCTACTGGATATCAGTATATTTTTTAAAGCTTAAGTAACTAGGACAGTGGACTATTTGAACAGAGACAGAGAAATAAGCTAATGGTATAGAGAGCCTCAACACAGACCCAGGTAGGGCCTGTGGAAGTGAGACTGCACTGCAAATTAGTCAAAGTGCATTCAGTAAATGACGTAGGAATAATTGGTGTCTATGTGGGACGAAAGGAAGTTATACCATCACACCACACCAAGGTCAAGGGCAGATAGACTAAGGACTTAAATATAAAAAGCAAAACTTTACACTTTTAGAAATGAATCACATACAACAAGATAACACCAGTGTAAGAATTTTCTTAAGCAAAAAAAGCACTAAGAAACTTTCTAGAATTTGAAATGTTGCCAAATTTGACCTTATTAAAATGTAAACCTGTTCATTAAACAACCACACACATATGCACGAAAAGGAAAAATATAAACCGTAAGTGAGAAAAGATATTTGCAGCACATATAGTAGATAATGGATTTATTTTCCAAATGGATATGTGTGTGCACATCAAAAATTCTGACAAATCCAAAAAAGACAAAATGACAACAGAAAACAGGAAAATACATGGATTAATATTTTTCAGAAGGGGAAATACAAATGGCAAATGAATATACAAACAAAGATTCAGCATTACTAACAATTAGGGACTTGCACATTAAAACACAATTAGATAGCACTAGCCTGGGAAAAATAAGGAAGCCTGATGATTCCAATTATTGGCAAGAATGCAGGTGGGAGTGTAAATTGTTAGAATTACTTAAAACAGCTTGGCATTATCTTGTAAAGAGAAGATTAATTTACCCCATGACTCAGTTATTCCATCCCTAGGTAGAGAGCCTAGAGACCCTCTTACAGATCTTCATCAAGAAACAAGAACAAGTCTGCTTATAGAACCAGTGCTTGCAATGGTGAAAACTAGAACTGATTTATCGCCCATCTCCAGAAGAACAGATATGAAAATGGTGGACTCTTCATAGGCTGGGGTGCTTTACAGCAGTGACAAGGAATTAGCTATATTCCAGGCATCAACAAGATCTCAAAATTGTAATATTGAATGAAAAAATTAATAATGACCACATTAAGTAAGGTTTAAAAATTCTAAATATGTTCAGTAGTGTATGAAGATGGAAGGGATATTGCAGACAATAAACAGAAGTACTATTTGTAAAGAAATTTAAAATAATAAAACTGAAAATGTAGGCTAATTTTTATTATCATCATGCATCAGCAATTCTGAACAGTGTTACTGACAAACTCCTCCCCACCTACAGCTTCCAATCCCTGCTCTCCCACCTTGGTATGCCACTGAATTCATTGTTTAGAGACCTTATTTCTGCAGTGAAGGTATCATGAAAAGTAAGAGAATCGTGAATGAGTGGTTTTTCTTAGAGGGAGAAAGAGGGCTGTAGTTGGGCAATGGCACAGATGCCTTGAAAGGAATTCCTTATGTTATCGTTCTTAAACAGTGGTTGGTAAATGGCTGTTTATCTTTTAATAGCTTATTTATGTGATGTATCTTCTCCATGTGTGAAATATTTCACCTTCAAGAACAAGGAAATTGAAGAAGCAAAATCAAGCAGGGCCAGGGGTTGGAGGGCACCTTAGGAGTTGCAACCCAGGATGAGTGAACTGAATTTAGTCCATTGGAAGAGGATGAGGACCTGGAGGCAGCAGCCCAGGCTGAAGCTCACGGGATGTGGGGTCTGCACTGGCAGAGGGGCCTGGGAGGCTTTTGCCTGCAGATGGGGAAAGCCATAGGCCTGGGTGAGGTTGCCCCAGAAGGTTGTATGGAGTCACAAGATAGGAACCAAGGCCACAGGCCCAAGGAGCACCAACCTTTTGGAAGACAGAGGAGCCCTTAAAGCTGAGGCTGAGCAGAGAGGAGAAAGCAGGGACCCCAAAGTTGGTCAACAGGGGCAAATGAGGACAGCAAGACCAGGCATGGACAGCAGCCCTGGGTCCCACCATGTTGGCCAGGAGGACCTGGCTCAGAGCCCTTCCAGGAGAGGGGAGGCAGGAAGAAGAAGTGACTTCCCAGGAAGTGAGGACAGAGTTGAGACACCTCTCAAGAAGTGTAGCTGAGGCCGGGCGTGGTGGTGCACACCTGTAATCCCAGCGGCTCGGGAGGCGGAGGCGGGAGGATCGCAAGTTCGAGACCAGAGGCAGTCTGCGTAATTTGGCAAGACCCTGTCTCAAAAAGTAAAAAAAAAAAAATGGGCTGAGGTGCAGCTCAGTGGTCCAGCACTTGCAGAGCATGCAGGCGCGAGGCCCTGGGTTCAACCCCCAGTACCGCAAAAAAAAAAAAAAAAAAAGTGTAGCTGAGAAGAGCAAGGGACAGTGGCTGGGAAGAGACGTGAAGTCAAGGCAGGGATTCTATTCAATCTTTTCGATTTTTCTTTCCTGGCGTGGTTTAGTCCCACCGAGGCAAAAGGGAAGCCTCAGGCCTTCCTACCATTCTGGCAGCCGTACACATGGCAGGTGTCCTTGAGGCTGAAGCATGGGGGCAGTGGCCTGTCAAGGTGGTGGTGGGAGGAGTATCTTATCACATTATCTAGAATTGCAGGTATATGGTGATAAGGGAAAGCAAAGTCTTTTTATTTTTCCCTTTTTTCAGTCCTGGAGGTTGAACCCAGGGCCTCACACATCTTAGACAAGCGCTCCACCACTGAGCTGCACCCTGAGCCCCTTATTATTTCCAGGGTCTCACTATGTTGCACAGGCTGCCTTTGGTCTCGAACTTGTGATCTTCCTGCCCTAGCCTTCCGAGTAGCTGGGATTACAGGTACCCACCATGTGCCCCGCTCAAACAGTCATTTTAATTGTTGTTTTTTAATCCTCTGCAGACAGCACCCACTGTATTGTCAGCACCCACCCAGGCCGCCTCCCTCCTCTAGTGAAGGCCACCAGCTGGGGTGAGTTCCCACCCTCTCTGAGCCCTCTTGTCTCACTGGAACAGGCTCACTCTGGCGGGATAGGGTTGTTGGGAGGATGACACCGGCACACAAAAGCCCCCAGAGCCCAGCGCAGAGTGGACCCGCACTCACTGCCCTTTTGGAGTCAGGGAAGGGAGGCATCAGTGACAGGTACAGCCACCTGCTTCCAGGTTTAGTTGGGACCTGCAGCTAATTCTCCAGTCCCCAGGTTTTGTCACACTGGCTGTCCAGCCACAAGGGCTTCCCCCTCCCCAGAGGCCAGACCTGCACAGAGGTGACAGCTGCTGTCCAGCCCAAGCTGCCCACGCAGTGGCTGAGCCTGGCCCTGCCTTTGCTGTGCCCAAGGTGTCCCCGAGGAAGCGCTGCCACCTGGCCGCAGGGGGCAGTTGTCATGGGGACGCCCGGGACTGCTGAGCTGCCTCCGTGGCAACGGGACTCCCAGGAAGGTTACCATGGAAACAGCCTGGGCAGCAGTGATGGGAGCACCCGGCGGGTTCCCTGCCCTTTGGAGGACTTTCCCTTCCAGGCGGGGAGCCGGGGACCCACTCCTCCAGCTCCATGCCACTTACACAACAAGGTCCCCGAGCCTGTAGGGACCCTGTTCAGTGGGGTGCGGGGGGTGGCAGAGGGGACACTGGAGGGTCAGGACCGGTGGCCCCACTGCAGGCACGCAGCAAGGAGTCGAGGCGAAGCCCATTTGCAGCGTGGTGGCCGGGTCTGCCCTCAGGCTGCGGTTCACACCCCAGCCCAGCTGGTCACCTGTGTCCCCAGCTCCCCTCTGTCTTCGAGGGCCCTGAGTGGCCCTAGCTGGGTGGAACGTGCACTGGTTTTCCACCCTCTCTCCTGCCGGCGGTGGGGACCCTGCAGCGAGGGGTCGGGGTCTCCTCTCCTGCACCCCTCCCCACCCCTGCGGATGAAGGACGGGCGCTCCTCCTGCCCTCCCGCCACTGAAGGACGCGCAGCACACACGCGGCCTACAGCCCGTCTCCCCTCCATGCCCACCGCCCAGCGCCACTCCTGCTCTCGGGGTGTGCATGTGTCCCCACGTGCTCTCGGGGCAACATCCCACCACCTTTGCGTGACGCTCCTGAGACTCCAGGGTCCCTGGCGAACCTCATGCCCGCCCTCACCCCATCCCCTAGAAGAAGGCGGCATTTGCTGGAATTTTTTTATTTAAATAAAATATACAAGACGGCGCATTTTACCGCTTTCTGTTTTAAAAGTGGAAGATTTGAAAATTGCTTGGGGGTGGGGATGGAAGGGCCCGCCACAGGCCGGCCGGGTCAGAGTGTCTATAAAATGGGCATAGGTAGAGAAGAGTGGCGAGGCAAGGCATGACAGCAAGGGCTGCCCACCACACAAGCCCCGGACCCTCCCCTTCCACCCCTGGCCCTCCAGGACAGGACTGTGGGTTTGGATGCCCCCCCGGCTGCCTTTTGGGGGTGGGGGGAGTCCATAGAGCTCAGGTTGAGGCTGTTTAAATCCTTCTAGGTCTGAGGACTCCCTGGGGCCAAGGAGGCTGCTCTTGCCCAGTAGAAACAAGAGCCACGGCCCCAGGACCTTGGTCCCTTCTCTCTAGGATTATTGCTCTAGCTCCCAGCAGCCCCACCAGAGCTGGCAGCCTGCCTCACACCTCAGGGCCAGCCCTCCTCACAGCTTAGGTCTTCCAGCCATGCCCACCCCTCCCTGCAGGGGACGGTGGCCCATCTGAGGTCCTGCCTGGGCAGAGGATTGTGTGTCAGGAGGTATCTGACCTACTTTCAAATGGCAACCCCCACAACTGGCTTGAGGCTCCTAGTTGCCTTCAGAGCCAAGCCCACCCTGCCCCTTAGGCTGTCATCCAAGGCCTCCTGTGACCCCAGCCTATGGGTTCCCCTCCCCCACAGCTCAGCTCCACATCTCCACCTGCCCCTCAGTGACTTCCCCACTGTGCACACCATCCTGCCCAGCACTACCCTCCCTCTATCCTCCCTCTTTTTCTCTCTCTCACATATCCAGGCCTGGCTCAAGCTCACCACTGGCCCCACACCTTCCTCGGGCCCTTAGGGAGGCCCAGCCACCTCCTGAGTCCTGAGATTTTAAATCCTAAAGCCCTCAGCCAAAGCTCCCTGGGTTCTTGTTATGGTTCACTGGAGTTAATGGGCTGGGTACATGAGGAGGAGGCAGAAGAAAGGGGATTTATTGAGCACCTACTATGCCATGTACCAGGCACTGGGCTGGGCATGTCAGAGTCGTTCTTTTTCTTCTCACAGGTCCCCTTGAGGCAGTACCATAACCAGTCTCATTTTACAAATGAGGTAACAGGAAGTCAGATAACTTGCTGGAGGTCACCCCGCGGACCCAGGCCTGCTGCCACTGTGCACTATGCTGAGAGCTGTCCAACTCAGCCCTCCAAACACAGCTTTCTGATGGAAGAAACACAGGCTTTGGCCTCAGACAGCACAGATCTGAAGCTCAGATCCTGCCCCCCTCGGCCACTGCTACCTATGTGATTCTGGAAGAATGACCCGGAACTCGTTTTCCTCATCTGTGAAATGGGAAAAACCAAGGTACCAACCCCACAGTCTGTGAAACTGCAGGAATTCATGTGGGTAAAGTGCAAAACCAGTGCTTGGCACAGAGCAGACTCAATAAGCAGAGGCTTCCCCCCACCTCCCACCGCTGGGAAAACTGAGGGCCACGGAGGTGATGGGTGTGCTTGAGGCCCTGGGGAGCGGGAGGCTCGGCCTGGAGTCTCTGCTTCCATGTGGTGAGAGGTCAGGCTGGGGCTAGATTCAGGCCCAGAGATAGGGAAAGAGGGTCCTCACAGCTAGGTCCTGGGGGGCCCCTTCCCTGAGGACTAGAGAGAGTTCTTCCCCCAGAGCCGACAGTGCCCAGCCTGTGGGCCACAGAGGACTGCTGGATATAAGGTGGCCGGGGTGGCCTGGCAACATGGGGTTACACTAGATCGCACACACGGGGGCGTGCGTGTTGTTATCTACACGGCTCTACAGAGCGCTACATGGCTATACATATACACATCTTACATACATATACATATACATATCATATACATATCTTGCTACGAGTACAGTAGAAAAAATGCAAGGCCCTCAGGGGCCCCCCATTTTGTCCCAAGGACTCTGGTGTGGGAGGTGCCCCAGGACCACACCTGAGGGCAGCCTCTTCCTGGGGGACCCCCAACAGAGTGGGCTCCAAGTTCACGGCTAAGCAGTTGATGGTAGCTCTTGCTCTCGAATGAATGCAATGACAGGTCTGCCCTAGGAACCCCAAACACGGGTCACCCCCACCCCTGCCCCACCCGAGACCCCCATCTGCCTTCTGCCTTTGGGCCTTGCCCACTCCCCCTCCCTCCCTCCTTCCCTTTAGTGCTGAGTATTAAAATAGTCTATAAAAGCAAGTGACCAAAAATCTATAGCTCTAAGAACACCTGGTTATTTTCTGCTGTCCTTTGCTTTTCTGGGGGTGTGGGGAGGTCTTTTAAGATGATTATTATTGTTATTGGTATAGCTCCTAATCACAGTTAAACCTGAAGGAAAAAAGAAGGGGAAGAGGAGAGCGGAGGGAGGGAGGGCCCAGCTCATAGGTTAGACGGCAGTTTGGAGCGCACTGGCTCAGATCTGGCCCCAGGTCCCCTCTGGGGTGCAGCAGTCAGAGGGGGACCCCCAGAAGAGGCGGCTCTTGCCCCAAAGAAAGAAAGAGGGGGTGGCAAAGAACCTGAGGATGTCTTCCGAGGCAAAGTGACGTGCTGGCCGGGGATGGCACCATGCGGCCTTCCAGGGGGACCGAGGCCCCCGCTGCTCCCACTGCTGCCCCCGGCCCTGGGGAAGAGCGGGAAGGCAGCCACGGACTCCCCCGAGGAGTGTGGGGAGGCTCTGCGGAGAGTCTGCGCCCCGTCCTGGGGGAGGGCTGGCTGGGAGACCGAGATGAGCTTGAGGTCCTGGGTGAGGCGGCCTGGGGTGAGGGGTGGCGTGCCCCTGCGCTGCGGGACCTGGGGCGGCGGGGGACTGGATGCGGGCGGCAGGAGCAAGGACCCATGGGAGCCAGAGGCGCGTGGAGGGGCACTCGGGAAAGTTCTTGGTGGGCCCGGGCTGTGGCCAGGAGGACTAGGACCTCCTCGGGGAGTAAAGGCCACGGGGGAAGCCCCCCCAGAAGCCGCTGCCATGAAGGACGGCCGCTCAGGCTGCCGTGGGGGTGTCTCTGGCGTACTTGCTGGGCCCGTGGCCAGGCCTGGGGACAGCTCCCCAGGAGGCTGGCCCAGCTGCCCAGGGCTGGAGGACGGTGACCTGGAGGAGGGCGGGGGCGGCAGGAAGTGCTCCAGAAGTCCCAGGCCACCTTGGGCCCCCGGCAGTGGGGGTGGTGGCTGGGCAGCCTGTGGGGAGCGGGCGCCTGGCTGCAGCGGGGTGAGCAGGGGGGAGTCCGACGAGGACAGGGAGCCACCGAGCGCCTTGTGGAAGTGGCCAAAGCCAGCCGTGGTGGCGGCAGCTGCAGTAGACGGCGTGGGGGCCGGCGGGGAAGAGCTGGAGGAGGGCAGCAGAGGGCTGAGGCCGGCAGGCGCCGAGAAGCCGGCCAGCTGCTGGATGTGGAAGGACGACGAGGAGGGAGTGTCCACCTGCGACGGGCTGCTGGCGGGCGAGGCGGAGCCCAGCGCCGACGGGATCAGGGACTGCAGCCGCCTGGGGTGCCTCGGCGTCTGCCCAGCCCCAAGGCTGCCCAGCCCAGGGCCCGGGGGCGGGCGGAAGATGGCAGCAGGCAGGCGAGGGTGGTGCGTGAGGGCTATGGCCACGGACGTGGTAGCGGCGGCGGCCTGCAGCGGAGCCTGGATCAGCGGGGTCCAGATGACGGGCGTGGGGGTCGGGGTGGCGGAGGCGGCGGCCTGGACACGGTGCGCGCAGTGCGCCATCTCGCGGTCGTGCTGTACGATCTGCTGGATGATCTCGTTCTCCTGGTAGTTGAAGACGCCTGAGTTGAGGTCGTGCTGGACTTTGTGGAGCAGGATGGAGTTCTTCTTGCCTGGCCGGAAGTAGAGCGGGCGCTCAGGCCAAGAGTGGAAGAGGGTGGAGCAGGCTCGCACCTGCCTCCCACCCTGCCCTCCCACGGGCCTGCCCGCCCGAGCCTCACCAATGCGGTCCAGGCGGTCTAGGGCCACGGTCTCAAAGGCCCGTCGCATCATGGGGTACTCCTCCAGCACCTCGTTGAAGTTGTCCACACTCAGCGAGTAGAGGCGGCAGTAAGTGTCGGCCCTCACGCTTGCTGTGCGCCGGCCCCGGGTCAGCAGGCAGATCTCTGCCAGGACACCAAGGCTCAGGGTGGGGCAGACCACAGCCCATCAGGCCCCAGAGGTGGTCCCACCCTGACCTTGGTCCCCAAGCTTGGTACAGAAGCTTCACAGGCTCACAAGGCCCCACCCCCAGGGTGCAACCCCTCCACACACAACCAGATAGGGGTCCCAACTTTTTCCTGGCTCTAGGGCCATTCCTCTCTGTGATAGACCAAATGTCTGTGCCTACCCCGAACTCCTGTGCCAAAACCCTGAGATCAAAATGGCTTATGAAGTTGGGGCTTCCAGAAGTGATTAGGTCATGAGGGTGGAGTCCTTGTAAATGGGATTGTTGTTGTTGTTGTTGTTAGGTGCTGTCAAATTGAGTCTGACTCATAGCCACCCTCATTGGGTTTTCAATGGCTGTTTCGGGATTGCCTTGGGAGTGGGTTGCCACGTCCTTCTCCCATTTTGCGGTGCTGAGAATCGAACTCGGGACCTCAGAGACTGCAGCGCAGCGCACTACCAACTGAGCTAAATCCCAGCCCGTAAATGGGATTAGTGACCTTATAACAAGAGGCCAGAGAGAGCACAGTCTCGTTCTGCCATGTGAGGACACAGCAAGGTGGCGGTGATCTTGCAGCTGGGAAGAGGATCCTCAACAGAGCCCAACCACGCCGGCACCCTGATCTCAGACTGCCAGCCTCTGGAGTTGAGAAATCAATTTCTGTGGCTTATAAACCACCTGTCTGTGGCACTTTGTCACAGCAGTCTGAACAGACTAAGACACCCCCATGCTGGTTTACAGGCACCTCCTCGCAGGCTGTGGCCACGCAGGGCCCTCACTTCCTCTAACCCCTGGGGTACCTCTCCAGCCTACTCCTGGTCATGACCTTGCTCCCTGGGCCCCCGGCCACCTCACCTCCAAAGTAGGAGCCATCGGCCAGCTTGGTCTCCTTGTTGCCCTTGGTGAGCACGCTGACCACGCCGTGCTGGATGAAGTACATCTTCTTGCCAATGGTCCCTTCGCGGATGATGTAGTCTCCAGGCTGGAAGACCTCAAAGCGCAGCTTGGTCAGCATGGACGTCACGAAGTTGGGGTCAGCGTTGGCGAACAGCGGCATGGAGGCCACCAGCTTCCGGCAGTTGAAGTTGATGATCTCCTGTTCGGCAGAGGGCACAGAGTGGGACACAGGAAGGAGGAGGTGAGGGGGGCTGCCTGCCAGCGAAGCCTGGCTCCCCCTCCTCGCTGCAGCCACCTGAGAGCTCACCTCGCGCAGCGGTTCGCTCAGCTCGCCCAGGATGCTCTCCTCGTCGAACATCTTGCCCTGGTAGCGGTGCTCGTAGTAGTCATGGATGCGCTGCCGGGTGTCAGGAGGGAGCTTGTGGAAGGACATGTACTGCTCCACCTGCTTATACTGAGGACGAGGGAGAGGGGAGGGGTCAGCTCCAGGCAGCCTCAGCAGGTGACCAGAGCTGGCCTCCCAACCCTGGGTACTTTCTTGGGCGGCCTTGGTTCCCTGAGACTGGAGATCGTTGGTGTAGGTGTGACCACACCATTGCCCAAACAATGACCCTGACTAGCAGCTGCCTGGAGTGGATGGAGGTGTGGGGGGGGGCTCCATCATGATCTGGTCCCCGCTATGCCCAATACAAAGCCCAGTTACAGGACGCCAGCTGACTAGGAGGGTGATCAAGTTTCCTGCGAACATCTCTCGTGTCTACATTGCACTGGGGTTACTGGGTCTGGGAGGGTAGAAGCCGTCTCCTGTTGGTAGTGACAGACAGACCCAGTGAACAGGATTGGGCTGCAACAGGTCAGAAGGACCAGAAGCGGAAGCGAGGATGCAGGGCCACTGATGGTGTGTCTTCAGACATGGCCTCAGCTTAGGCCCTGGGAGGTTTTGTTGAGCTCAGCTCTAGCTGGAGGGAGGGGGGTGGGCAGGAGCTTCAAACAGTGGTCTAGGTGCACTAAGGCCCCAGGGCTCAAACCAAATCCAAAATGACTCTTCCCACGGTGGCAGAGAAAGGTGGATGCTGCTCCAACTGTCCTTGAATTGTGGGAACACGGGGTCCTCAAGAGCAGGACTAGGGACAGGAAGTACTGACTGGGCAATCACACAGACATCTTCCACATGGCAAGTAAAAGTTGTCCCCATATCCTCAGGAACAACTTGAAACAGCAGCCTGCTCTTAAATATTAGTGCTCCGCAGAGATGCCACTGGATAGGCAAGGCTTGGAAGGGACAGTCCCCAAAGTTCTTCCAGCCAAACTGCCCTTGGTCTGCTCTAAACTGTGCAAAGCCCCAAGGGCCAGTGACTTCCTGGCTGGCTGCAGGGGCAGAGGCTGCCGGCCCATTGGGAGCTGTGTTCTAGAGAACTGCCCCCACCCCCAGCAAAACAGATGGGGTGGACTGGACAGGAGTTAAAAGGTTGCTGAGGCGGTCCAGGGGGAGATGGGCAAAGAGAGATGTCAAAGTGAAACAGGAAGATTTGTAGAGCTGTTAGCTCACAGGTAACATTAGAGAGTCGCAAAGAAGTCACATGCAGCTTGACTCTGGCCTTACCACAGACACTAATGCTTTTGCTAAACTAATCCCTATAACTGGTCTCAGACTGAACTTCCAGCCTGCTCTCAGAATGGAAGTCTGACCCTCGTCACATTGGGCCTTGATAATGGCCTTAGATTGATCCTCAGTGGGGTGCAGGCTAAACCCTGGCCTTCATAACTGGGTACCTACTCCACCTCCCCTTCCTAGCCCGCTCCCTTCTAACCCAGAGCCCTTTGCTCTGACCACGATGATTTCTTTGCCATTCACCACCCTCCACACACGGTTGCTCATGCACTCCATGATTACAGGCCTAGAATTCTCTGCCACCTTTTCCTTCCTCTTCCTCCCCAGAGCAAGCTTTCTTTCCTACCCGCCCTGGTCCTGCAGACTCTCTTGAGCTCTCCTCTTGGCATCACGGGGGCCGGGCCTCCACATCTGAATAGCTGCCACCTGTTAGTCACCCCGCCAGGGGACAGCAACCACACCATTGCAGGCAGCCAGTGAATCAGGAAATTCTGAGCCCTACTACGTGCCAGGCACTAGGAACAGCGCAGCTGGGTCCTGCCCTATGAAGCCAGAGCCTGGATGGAGTAGATGGATGGCATGACTAATTAGTTGCAGGGGGCAGAGTGTGGTGAAAGAGAAGGGGAAGGGGCCAGGGTCACATGATGGGCGGCAGCCAAGTGGGTCACATGAGGCCGAGTGGAGGCTGAGATGTGGAGAGGCTGTGGGTGAAAAGAAGCGAGGGGAGTTCTAGCCCAGAGCTTTGTCTAGGCCCAAGGCAGGAAGCAACGTGTGCAGAGAAGCCTGGCAGGGCTGGAACGGAGCGGGTGGGGCACGTGCACCATTTGAGCATGAGAAAGGCAGAGGCTGGATTATGCCCCTTAAACGCCAGACGGAGAAAACACATTAAGGAGTGCATTTGCATCTTAGCAGCAATGAGAAGTCTCTGAAGAGTTTTAGGGAGCATAGACTATATAGAGATTTTGTGTATATGTATTATATATACATATATATATATATACATACACATACATATATATATACATATACATGTGATACGTGTGCATGTATGTGTGTATGCACACAAGGTTTCTTTTGAGACAGTCTGTCTAGGTAGCCCAGGCTGACCTCAAACTTGTAATCCTCCTGCCTCCGCCTCCTGAGTGCTGGGATTACAGGCATGTACTAGCACCTGGCTACACTGACACTGTTTGAAATGCCCTCTAACAGCCATGTGACCTGGAGTGGGAGAGAGGCAAGCATGTATGGACCGGTCGCTCTGCTCGAACACCGTGCCAAGGCTTTGCTTTATATCACTCCTCACAACCCCCAGGATGGAGCTCCTTACGCTGTCCCGTCTTAGTGACCAGGATGGGCAGAGAGAGAAGTGACAGCCCCACGCTCCCAGAGGCATCAGTGGGGAAGCTGTTCTTGGTCACTGTGATTAGGAAGCTGCCACAGTGACCTGGGGAGAGGGAGACGCTGAGGATGAGGGTGGACAGAGGTCAGCTGGGATGGCAAGAAGAGGGCTGGTGGCTGCTTTGAGGGGGCATTGCTGGCTGAGCTGGGGCAGGGCCCCTGGTTTCTGTGGGCAGCTGCACTGAAGGCTCCCTGGCCCAGGGGGAGCACATAGCTTTGGAGCAGGCAGCGGGAGCGCTCTGAGTCTGGACATGAGGAGAGTGGGAGGACCGGGGAACAGCCGGGGAACTGGAGTTAAGAACAAGGTGGGGCTGGCGATGTGATGGAGCCCCAGGGACACACACGCGAGGGTGGGGTGCAGAACATGACAGAGGATCAGAGTGCCTCAGGCCCCACCGCCAGGTGTGGCTGAGGTCAGAAGCCAGCAAAGAAGAGCAAGAAGGGCCGGCCAGAGAGGGAGGACAGCGGTCAGCGTGCGGCCATGAGACCAAGGAGGAGCGAGAACCTTTCAGGGGCTGAGAGGCCCACAGGTGAGGCCCGGAAGGAGCCACTGGTGTACCACGCAAGGCACAGGTGTCCCAGAGCAGAGAGAGCCCCATCACGCCAGATGGAAGACACTGCACGTCTAAGGCCAGGGAGGTGAGGTCATCTCATCTAGGGAGCAGCCCCCCAGGCCCCTTGACTGGGAACCCTGACCACAGGACTGGCACGTGGGGGGCGGTGCCCACTGGTTGGCTACCTGTGCTCCCTCTTGCAAAGGACTAGTGGGGTGGAATGGACACAGTGTCCCAACCTACCTTCTCCTGGTACTGGCGCCGGGAGGAGTCCAGGGACTGGATGAGGGCGGTGGCGTGGCCGATAAACATGGCGTAGCAGGTGGCGCCCACGATCATGCTGAGCATGGTGAGCCAGACGTCGGACATGCCCACGGGGGCCTGCCGCCCGTAGCCGATGCACAGCATGTGGCTCATGGCCTTGAAGAGGGCATAGGAGTACTGCCTCCCCCAGGAGTTGTTCTGTGGGCAGATGCACGGGGGCACCGATTGAGAAAGGCATGAGCAGGCGTGGGCCAGGGCACGAACATTTGGACGATTTCCTGCCACCTCCCAGCTCCCCACCTAATTCCTCCCCGATGGCTGAGCCCCAGGGCTCTCCAGTCTCATTGATGGCTGAAGGCTTGAGGGAGGGGCAGGGGTCCTGCAATGACAACCCATAGTGGCAGTGAATCCCAACCTGAGCCTTTCTCTTGCAGTGGGGGCCAGGGATCAGACTGGAAGGTCCATCAAAGGGATGGGCACCAGTTTAGCCCTGGTCTAACCTCAGCCCCATGGGGCAGCCTGGGGCCTCCTGGCTGTATAGCAAAAGGTCCCAGGCTGAGCCACCCTGCTGTCCTTCTCTTGCTGAACCAATCCATCCCCCACCCCCTAAAGAGCTGCCAGGTGAAGCCCATTTCCCCACTGACCCCAATTATAAAACCAGATACGCTCCCCCTGGGGGCATGGCTCAGCAGACTGAACCGAAAGCTCTGCCCTCCTTTCCTGTGAGCAGAAGCTACAGTCGCAGAGCTGCCAGGCAGCCTGCAGGACCTGCCCTCACCCTCCTGGGCTGCGGCCATGGCCACAATCACAAGTCTCCTCCCAGTACCCTCAGAGGTTGACTCTCAGGAGATGGATGGGGAGGCTTCTGTCTATTTTTGCCTTCTTTTGTCCCAAGGAAGGCTCCAGGCCTGAGTGCTGGGCTCAGAAGGCCAGCTCCTGAACTTAGCGCCTGTGTGGCTTGTCACCCTCACACAGACAAACTGAGCAGCAGGCAGAAGCCACCAGATGAAGCTCACCACTGGCCCCATCCCTAGGGCAGAGGTTGTAGCAACAATGCAGAAACCCACCCAGTGCCCGCAGAGCCCCTTGCCCAGAGCCCTGGGCACCAGGTGGAAGACAGGCAAAGGGGCCCACGGAGCCCCAAGCCAGTTTCAAGGTCACCATCCTGGGCAGGGATGAGCACCTTCCTTGGGTCTGGTGGCTCAGTCTACACAAGAGCAGAGTGGGTAGGGCTGCTCCCTAGGGATGGAAGGGTCAGGGCTTCCAGCCCTCACAGCTGAGCCTCTGGGGCTGGGGAAATCCAATCCCCACGGCCGTTCATGTATACTTAGCTCATCCAAAGGCTGTTCTGTAAAGGTCTGTTTGACGCCCCAAGATGCCCCAGTGTTTCTCCCACCCCTTTCAAAGCTAGTTCTTTCCTCTGGGCTCCTGGAGACTTATCTTCAAGCTAACCAAACTGATGGGGAAGGAGGCAGGGGTTCACCAGAGCCAGAGGCTCAAAGGTTTGGGGTCCTCTGCCCCACTGGAAACTTTTTCTGTGCACAACAGGGTTGTGGGGGACTCTACCCTATGGCCTCTGAGGTCCAACTACTCTCACCACCCACAGGGTCCACAGGGCAGGGAGGGGCCAGGTACAGTCCTGCACACCCCGCCCTCCTGTGCAGGACTCCACGGTGGTAGGTATGTGTGTGTGTGTGTGTGTGTGTGTGTCTGTGAGAGAGAGAGAGAGAGAGAGAGAGAGAGAGAGAGAGTGTGTGTGTGTGTGTGTGTGTGTGTGTGTGTGTGTCTGGGGAGTGGCCATCTCTGTCCTGCTCATCTCTGCCCCAGAGCAGGACGTGCCCCTGAGCAATCCGGGTGTCTGCATGTGCCACAAGCTGCCCTGTGTTCCCAGGCTCAGCTTCTAGAGGGCAGAGGTAAGAAAGCAGGCACCATCAGCTCGGCTTTGCCACACTAAGGCAACCCAAGGTTGCCCAGGGCTTGGTCTTCGTGGGTGGAATCAGGCCACTACCAACACTCCCATCTGCAGGTAAGGCAAATGGAGTGGGAGTGGGGGTGGCCACAGCCAAGAGCTTGCAAATGGACCCTGGGGCAGCAGCAAATGCCTGAGTGTGGGATGGGTAGAGCAGAAAGCCCTTCAGCACTGGGCTGGCACCTCAGGGTCCCACGAGCTGGGACCTGGGACCTCCGAGACGTGAGGCCTCCCCGCCCGCGTGTGGCACGCGGGCGGCTGGCGACTCACCACCATGCCGTTGATGGACACCCAGCAGTCGTGGGGGAAGTCCTGCAGCATGGGCACCAGGAACTGCAGGCAGCCGTCCCAGTGGCACAGCAGCAGCATCATGCCGATGAGGTTCACGATGCGCACCACGGCGCTGGCCAGGTCGTAGGTCATGTGGAAGATCTGTCGGCAGAGGGGAGGCAGCGTCCAGCTAAGCGAGCGGCCCCTCCTGGCCAGACCCACGGCGGGTGCTACAGATGGGCGCAGCCCTGCACCTCCTCTGCAGAGGGCTGGCTCTGTGGAGTCTGCACCGGGGCTGGGGATGGAGGGCCCCAGACCAGGCCTCAGCACCAGGCCAGAGGGATGCGCCTGGTGACTGCGCAGATGCCAGACACAGGCGAGGAGCATCCTGGAGGCCCAGGCCACAGAGGTGGGCAGGACACCACCCCACAGGCTTGTCCAGGGCCTGGGGACACCAGTGGGAGGCCAGCCAGCCTGGGGCTCCCAAGGAACCACAGCCTAGAGTCAGGCCTAGGGCAGGATGTTTCCCTCAGTCTGTCACTGGAGTCCCAGGCCCCAGCCCAGGGACAGAGGGCTCTGCCATAGGCAGCCAGGGGCTGCGGTGGCAGCGGAAGCCCACAGGTTCCATGTTCAGACAGACCTTGAATCGCAGGCCTGGTTCCTACCCAATTCCTAGCGAGTGACCTTGAAAAAGTCCTCAGACCTCGATGACCATGCTTTCTTATCTAGAGAATGGTGATAAAGATTTATAACTGAGTGGGTTGTCAAAAGGATTAAATTATACATATTAAGTACTTGGAATGGAATAGAGAAGTATTCAATAAATTACAAGCCACTATGAAACGGTAAGTTATTAATAATTGATCTTTACGAGTAGTTAGCATGTATTAGAAGCAGTGCTCTCTCTTCTACCTTAGATTTGACCACAGCCCAGCATCGCCCTCAGCCCCGGCCCACTGCCTCTTGTCCATCTCCACTCGTGTGGCTGAGTGGGAGGCCAAAGTGCTGCTGAGCAGGGCCAGGGTGGACACATCCCAGCCGCCCCATCCCTCCTCCCAAGCATGAGTGGCAGTGGTCACTATGGTGATGGGGCAGTGAGGGGCTGCAGAGGTGGAGGGAGTCCAGAGGGAGGCCTAGGGAAGTTCTGGCCTTGCTTCTGGGAGACTTTGGGGTGCCTGCAGCCATCAACTCCCAGTTCTGATCCCTCCATACTATATCCCCAGGCGAACACACTCCTCCTGGAACGGGGCTTTGGGTAAAAATTATGGACTTGTCAAATGTCGCAGAAAACTAGTCAAAGCCCATTTCAGAAGGGGAAACTGAGGCCCAAAGAGACAGACCCTAGATATTTAGTTCTCAGTCTAGTAGTCAGTCCTAAGACAGCCAAGGCCACTGGAAGCAGAGACAGGGGTTAGTAGTGGGCTGGATGACAGCCTCTTGGACTCAATGAACTGAGTTCTTAGCTGGGTATCAGAGGGGCAGGCCAGCCTCTAACATCGGAGTGTCCAGGATAGGGGACAAACAGATTTCCACAGACCACAGGTTTGCATATTTGAAGTTGTAAACCAGGATGACATTCATATATTCATTCTGTGGCCCTCAAGAGAGTCCATCCTAACACCCTGGAGAACCAGGCTCGAAATGTGAGAATCCCACCAGAACATGGCCACCTCTCCTCTCCGCTGCCTCTGTGCCATCAGTGTGCCCGAGAGCAGGACGGGCCACTCTGGGAACGTTCCAGGAAGGGCCGCACAGGCCCCGGCAGCAGGCTTTGCCATTGGAGTGAGGAATGCTGCATCCCAGGCAGCCCAGTGTGGGCTACAAAGAGCGGCACAGCTCCCAACTCCTCCGGTGGGGAGGGGACCTCTCTGGGGCGGGGAGTGGCCCCAGCAGGACCCTTCTTCCCTGGGCCTCCTGTTCCTGCTCTAAATCCCCAGGAGGTCAGCCTCTGTCAGTGCCCAAGAAAGCCTCCTTCATATGGGGAAAGGGGTCGGGGAAGGTTTGGCTCTGCTCATCAGAAGCTCAGGGTCTGCCAGGGGACATCAGTCACACCCAGGAAAGGGACCTGGGAACGAGTGCACAGAGACCTAGCAACACAGGAGGGTATTGGGCACCATGGAGGGCTCAGGCATAGGCTGCCAGGCTCAAGGACCCCCTGCCCAGATGCCCCTGTGGGACTGGACCACATGGCCACTGACAGAGCCCACAGCCACTGGCCCTGCTCTTCTTCCACACCTGTCCTGTCAAGGCAGCAGGATTTCTGCTGTGGATGGTACCAGGTGGGGACATCTCTAGACGTACTGACCAGAGTCTCACTGGCTACAGGGCTCCCCGGGATGCAGCTGTGTCTCCCCCGTCACAAGAAGCCCCAAAGAGGATCAGCGACGCTCCTCCTAAGATGGACAGCATGCCTTTGCTCTTTCTTCAAGCCCCAAGGTACCCAGTTCCTTCTTTCTGTTGTGCCCAAGATGCACAGGCAGACAGCTGCCTCCCTATCTTCACATGGACCCCTCCAGAACCTGTCCCTTTGTCTCAGAGCTGGTGTCACCATTCATGTGCATTAGCAATAATAAAAACCCATGGCCAGCCTGGATTCCTCTCATTCCCTCAGCCCTTCCCCTGCCCAGTCCACCACCAGTCCAGGGCCTTAGGGCTCCACTTCCGATGGAGACATCGCCAAATCACCTGCTGCCCTGCAGACCTGGCCTGACCCTGTTCTATGCCCCGGATGGCTGCCTCCACCTCCACCCTTCCAATCCATCCTCCACCAAGCAAGCAGAAGAAGGATCTCTTCAAGGCAAAGCAGACCAAGTCATCCTCTTACTTTACGCTCCCCAGTGACTTCCTGTTGCACCTCAGAGCACACTGCACCAGCCAACTGTGGTCTCTGTGTCCTGACCCCAGCTACCTATTGGCCCCATCTCCCCCACTCTGCTCAAGGGCCCCCACCTCCAGCTACGCTGGCCTTCTTCAGGGCCTTAAACACCCCAACCACAGGGCCCCAGTGCCCGGCTGTGTCCTTCCTCTGGCTCTTTCTCACCCTCCTGCCTTGGTCACTTCCTTCTCGCTATCCCAAATGACACTTCCTAACTGGCCTCCTGCTCCCCAAAGCAGGAATCTTTCCCATAGCTTTTGCTTCTATATTCCTCCACGTTTAGCGCAGGCAGGCAGCAGAAACACATACTGATTGCCTGCATCCAGCACGTATGCTTGGGCAAATGAATGGATACAGTATGGGAGCCAAGGAAGCCTTGGGCCTCGTCCAGAAAGCGCTCTAGACTGCACCAGACCACAACCACCAATCCCTTCTACAAATCACAATGGGGCTTAAAGACAGGAGCCTCAAGACCGGCACGTTTTCAGGCAATGTATTCTTTTCCTTCGGCAACACCTCTATTTTTTCCTTTCTTCATAACAAATTTTGTCCCAAGAGCAGTACTTTGCATAATTCTGCCTTTCTCGTGATCTCAGCGATGCCATGGCAGGGAGCACAGCGAGGGGTCTTGGGGACTGAGAGGAGCTTCGTGATGACAGCAACGGGGGCTGCTGGTGAGTAGGGCTCCCAGCACTCTGGGGATGCCGAGCACACGGAACACGGCCCTGCTTGTCCTCCCGTGGACAGACCTGAGCATCCTGGTACTGAATGAAGGAGGGGAGGGACTCGGGGGCGGCCCAAGGCGGGAGGAGGGGCAGGCAGTTTGCCAACACTGCAGCGCCACATGCTCTGTGGCCACATTGGAGGCCCTGGGAAGAGCGGGCTGGGGCACATCTACTCAGGCCAGGAGGGCGCCCTGGATGGTAAGGACACTCGCCACCCCCAACACTTGCTAGCACTCAGGACGCGGTTGCTGGGAGAAGCTGCTCAATGCTCGAGCATCCCCGCTGTGGACTGGGGCCACAGGCCACCCGCCAGGCAGCTGCCCTGGGCAAATATTTGCCTTGCTCTTTATATTTCATTAAAACCCCCTTGTACCATGCTCCTTCTGAATGCAGAGGGTGGGGTGAGCACCTTCCTTTCAGGCCACCGCGGGCCTCGCCAGGCAGATGGCCGAGGCAGCTCGCGCTCTGCCCACGTGGTGCTCTGTGGAGCCGGCAGCCTCTCCTGCGGTTTCCCAACTGCAGTGCGAGGACAGAGGGACATGTGTTCCATCATGCGCAAGGGAGGGAGCCTCAGTTTCCTTAAACATGGAACGAGTGAGTGCCTGCCATGCCCAGAGCGGTCTTGGGAAGCAGGTGGAACACTGTCCATGGGCGGCACACAGCAGGCACTCTTTTCCTTCCCTCTCTTTCCCAGCCCTGCAGTCAGTGTTTTCTCAGTCCTGACAAGACACCAGAAATGGGTGGCCAGGCTGCCGTGGAGTTGCCAGGGCCCCTTCTTGGGCCCTACTTGAGTTCCCTCCCAAGGACTCATTTTCTCCTCCAGGAAAATAATAAACCCCCACCTGTGTCTCAGGGACAAGTGTCCTCATGGAGGATGACCGCCCAAGGCCTGAGACACAGGCCAGGGGACAGGTGTCCCGAGCACAGTCCGGGGCACCTGGCCTCAGGGTCAGGCTGGGTCCCTTCCCAGGGTCAGCAGACAGCACAACCCCAGCCCCCTAGGACCACACCCCCATGCCTTTCCCACTTTCCATGGAGGCCAACCACGGGTGTCTGAGAGAGCTGGAGACTCAAGGCCATGGGAAGAGGGGTGGGCAGAGGCCACATAGCCTCCGGCCTCTTTGTGCCAGTCCAGGTTGCCAGCAGAGAAGAGGCTGCTGGGATAGGTCACTGGAGTGCTGGGCCCTGTAGGGGAACATCCAAAGGGGGGCGACCGAGGTTTCTAACAATAGCCTGCATGCCTGTAACAAGCTCACACCTCAGAGGAAGGGAGAGGCTGGCTGGGAGAGGTTTGGGAGGGAGGCTGCTGACCTAGATCACCCAGGACAGAGGCAGAGCTGCGTCCTCTGCTGGGGCAGCCTCGCTAGGCACCTGCCCTAAGCCACTCCACCCACCCTGCCACCATGCCTGTGGGAGGCAGACTCAGGACCAGCAAGGGGAGACAGCCAGAGCCAGGGGGTTGGGAAGCTCAAGCTTGGCCAGGGAGCCTTGAGCAAGCTCTCCCCCTCTGTAGGAGGTGGGCTCTGCAGGTCCTAGGCCTCACCCTAGCCACAGCCAGGTCCTGTTGTTGTTGTTAGGTGCTGTCGAGTCAACATCCGACTCATAGCAACCCTCATAGGGTTTTCAATGGCTGACTGCTTCGGGATTGCCTTGGGAGTGGATTGCCAGGTCCTTCTCCCATAGCCAGGTCCTAGGGATCAGCTAACATCATTCTTACTAAGAGAGACTGAACCCCAGGGGTCACAGCCTCAAAAGATATGAACACACCCCTGACAGTTGGGGAAACTGAGGCCCAAAGAAGGAAAGAGATTTACACAGGGACTTGAAGACAAGACAGGACAGGGTTTACACTACTAAAGGCTTCCCTCCCCAGGACTCATGCAGACCTGGGGCCCAGAGGGTCTTCCTGCTGCTGCTTCTACATAAGCTGAGCCTGGGAGAAGCCCTGGGGGTGGAGCGCCCCGTAAAGGGCCTGGAGACTGGGTTCCTGGGGCCAACTGGAAAGCCCCAATCTAATCCCAGGGGTCTGTGGGCACCCCCGGCAGGGCTGTGTGCCAGCAGAAACCAGCTCAAAGCAATTGCCTTCCCAGCTTACCAGAGAGAAACAGTTATAAGGAGGGCAGTGGGGAGTCATCCATCTGGCCCCTTGGGGTCCCCCTTCCTGCCCACCAGATGAGATAGCAATATCCAGTTCAGGCCTTCTGAGACCTCTGCCTCTTCCAAGGAAAGGCCAGGACTGGCGTCTGCCTGTCCAGTTTTGGGAGGCCCAGAGGGGATCCAGGCCAGAGGGGCAGTGGGGACAGGAGTCTTGGGCCTGAGCTCTCAGGACAGGGAAAAAGAGCCTCTGTGTCCCAGGGTTCACCCTGCCTAGGCCCTGGCAACTGCCAACTCCTGCCAAATACCCCGGCTCCCAGGGCCCAGGCCTAATCGAGGACAGAGGTCGGCCCTGGGGGTCCTGGACGCTGGTGCGGGAGAAGGGAAAGAGCCACCACATCTCCACTGTGCCGTCAGCCTAGCTGTGGGTCTAAGACAGGAAGAAGGCTAGGGGTGGCTCCAGGTCCGAGGGGGGCCCCTGGGTCCTATATTCCTTCCTAGGAGAGAAACCATGAGACAAGCCTGCCAGAAAATACAGCACCCTCTTCCTTCCTTCCCAGCCACTCAGGGGCCACCCACCCCCAGAAGAGCCCTCCCCCCTTAGCCCTGAACTCAGAGTCCCATGCCAACGTCTCTCGGCACCTAGATGTCCCTCCAGTATCTCAAACCCAACCCCCACACTCAACTCCTCCCCCAACCCCACAACCCACCCCCTGACTCTCCTGATGGCAGCTGGGAGTCAGTCATCCGCACCCTTTTGGGCCCCAGTGCCCCCCAGGACAGAGCCCAGGCAGGTGCTCAGCAAGGGCCTGCTGGGCCGGATGGAGCCCAAGCACCCAGGAGGGTGCACCCCACCAACAGACTTGGTGCCAAGAGAATCCAAGTCACAGAACCAGGGGACAGGAGGCCTTGGTCATAAATCCTACTTCAGGGGCAGCTGATCCTGTTTCCTTGCTTGGCAAACAGAGATGATACATCCTGCCCTGTTTCTCTTGCCAGGTGGTGGGGGGGGCCAATGAAATATTACTCAGGCAATCGGTGGTGGCTCTTCTGGCTGGGCTCCATGGCACCCACCTGCAATCCCCGTGAGTGGTGAGGCTAAGGTACGAGGATCACAAGTTCAAGGACAGAGGCAACCTGCACAACTTGGCAAAAACCCATCCCAAAATAAACAATTTTAAATGGGGGCTGGGGGTGCAGCTCAGTGGTAGAGCACTTGCCCAGCATGTGTGAGTCCCTGGGTTCAAGCTCTGGGAACTGGGTTCCCAGTTCTGCAAAGAAAATAAAAATAAAAAAGAAATGTCTCTTCAGTGCCAGGCTTCATGCAAAGGATATATTTGCAGATATCAGGTCCTACTTATACCCATTTTGTAGGTAAAGAGAATGAGGCTCAGAGGGGAAAGGTGGCAGCAAGGTCACGCAGCGAGGCAATGCAGAGCTGGAATTTTAGCTCAGGTCTCAAAGGGATCCTTCCAGCTCCAATGCCCACAAGCTTTCCATTACACCAGGCAGGGACCGCCCACTGTTGGGAGCCTCGAGAGCTAACTGGATTCTGCCCCAGTTCTGCCAGAGGTCCACTTTGTGACCTTGGGCAAGTCATTGCCCCTCTTTGTCAGCAGGAATGATGCAAATTTTCCAAGCCAGAGAGAATTTCCACCACGGAGCGACTCTGCCAAGCTGGTAGAGGCGCTTCCCCCACAGCACGCATGTTCATGACGCCTCTGACCTGAATCTGCCGGTGCCCCAACCATCAGCCATGGGTGCTGCCAGCTGGGGCCTGGGCTGCAGCTGGGAGATGAGGGTGGGGAGCTATGTACCCTGATCATGGCACTTTCCATCCAATCAAGTATGGCTCCGAGTGGTCAAGGAGACTCCATGAGGCACAGAGGGAAATGTACCTCAGCAAACAGCTTCCCGGGCACAGCCCACTCCTCGCAACCCCGGGGCCCCCAGGATGGCCTGCCTGCCACTGCCACCCAAGCGAGTAACATGAGTGGGTGGCAAACACAGACTGGAGCACCCGGCATCTCAGCCCTCTCTTCCTCCTTCTCTGGACCAGTGCCTCAGACCATGGATGAGACAAGATTCTTCAGAACAGTGCTGAGCCACCCAGCTCATTTACAAGTTTTTATTTAGTTTCTGTAACCAGGGCCGCAGCCTCTAGTATTCCTGTACAGTTTTGTGTGCATGACTCCAGGATCCATAGGGGCCCTGGCTCTCTATAGCCAGCCCGTGTGTCAACACCAGAGGCCAGGGCCAGACTGCTGGAAATGACTTTGGCTGCTGGAACAAGGGCTGGGAAGGCCCTGAACCCCTGGCTCAGGAGGAGGGGATATACACACTCTAGCTCTTCCTCCTGATGGGGACAACTCCGAGGTGTGGTGTGCACTGCCCCCAGAGCTCCCTGTGGGATTGGGCCAAAGTCAACCTCCAAGGGACTTAGCTTCACGTCCCATCTGTGCTTGGCTTCTTATCTTTTCCCCCAGCCTCTTACCCACTCCCTTACCAAATTTTCCTGGAGATGCTTCTCTAAGATATCACTTCCTTGCAAATCCTCCTTTCAGAATCTTCTCCAAAAGAACTCAGTCTAAGATAGTTACCAACAAAGTTTGTACAAAAATCCAGATTTCTTCATTTATCATAATTAGCCTGTAGATGGAGCAACCCTGGGCCCATTCACGCATAGTAGCAGTCAGCTAGAGGCTGCCCAGTCCAGGCAGAAGATGCGTTCTCCAGTTCTCCCCAGCCTACCACACTCACTACTGTCTCCCAACTGCCCCCTTTCACCCATTCACATTTCCTGCGTGGCCCCAAGAGACTTATGAGTTTACAACTCCTACTGTATAGCAATGGTTATCAGGCTCTGCAGTTAGTTGGCTATACATTCAGGAATGTAACCTTATATAAATCACTTAATTTTTCTGTTTCGAGGTTTCTTCATGTGAAAAGTGAGTGTCTACATGTACCTATATGGTATCCTTTATGGTTGCTATGGATTTAAGTGGGATCCTGTATATAAAGAGCTTTTGTGCAGTCTTGTGATAATAGCTGAAGTAGTTACTGATATTTGTCCTCTTAGAACAGGTATAACTGCTACAATCCCAGATCCTGTTACCAACTATCCAAGATTACCTGCTGGTTCTGCCTTCCCTCCAGGGAATACTCCTTCCCCCCAAGAACTCTGGTCTAACCACTCACCTCTTCCCATTGGTGAATATATCGAATGAGGCGGGAGAGACGCAAGAGGCGCAGGAGGCTGAGGATCTTGGTGAAGCGGACGATGCGCAGGGCCCGGGCAGTCTTATAGACCTCTGAGTCAATCCGCGTCTCCACAATGAGGAAGATGTAGTCCACGGGGATGGAGGAGATAAAATCCACCACAAACCAGCTTTTCAGGTACTTCATCTTAATCCGCTGTGGGTCTAGGATGATCTCTGTGTTGTCCTCCACCACAATCCCTGTGCGGAAGTTGAGGACCAAGTCGATGAGGAAAAATGTATCTGACACCACATTGAAGACGATCCAGGGTGTGGTATTCTCATCCTTGAAGAAGGTGATGCCCACGGGAATGATGATCAAGTTTCCCACCATCAGCAGAAGCATGGTCAGGTCCCAGTAAAACCTGCCCAGAGACATATCAGGTCAACCACCAGAAGGAGAGAAAGACAAGTCACAGACTAACAGGGAAAGCTCTAGGGAGAGCAAATGGGGGAGAGAGTCTTGGGGGTTCTGAGACACTCAGGAAGTAGGCGCATGGGTAGCACAGCAAGATGGGGAGGTTGCAGACACAGGAAATGACATAGAAAAGGACTCTTCATTCACTAAAGACACCCCCTGCCCTTCACTGAGCTCTCTAGGTAACAAGCCTCCTCTCCTGACAAGCTGAAATGCAACTCAATGACGCCAGGGAGAAGCAAGAGGCTGCTTTAGTGACAAGATCTGCTCACTTCAACGGTCCCAGGCTCAGGCCAGGCTGCCCCCTCCTCCCTGAGGGTCAGCTGTGGCCTAAGACAGACTGGCAGGTAGATACACCACAGACCATGACCATAGAACAGGGTAGGGCCAGACCTAGGAGGAGCCTGGGAGGCAGAGGCCTCCGCTCCAGCCCAACTCTGGCACTGATACACTATATGTGAAATCAAGCAAGTGCCCTCTCACTCTGGGCCTCGGTTTCCTCACTGTGCAATGTGTCCTATAATTCTGGCCCCTCCCACACTGGCTCTCTGGCATCTCCCGTTAGTGGAAAAATGTCTGGCCATCTCCCTCTCCAAGGTTTGCGTGTTAACACAGGTGTGTGGAGGAGCAAGGATGGAGTCACAGCAGGAGGTGTCCCTGGGGGGACTTTGGGAGCCGGCAAGTCCCACTCAATGAAACGAAGGGAGACCAGCCAGGGCTGCCCGCATCATTTCCCCACAGACCTCAAAGCACCTGAAAAACCTTCTGAGGGAGATTGTGGGGGATCCTCAGGGCCAAGCTCTGAAAGGTCATGTTGTGAGAAGAGGTACAGAGCCACCCTCAGGTGGGTGTTGGTTATTTTCCACCTGGCCCAGCAGGGACCTTCTGGAGTGTGGAGACCCTACAGGCACAGGCAGGCACGGACCCCACACCTAGAAAGTACAGCCAGGCATTCCCAGGACCCTGGCCAAGTACAAGCCATCCTAGGGCTGTTCCCAGGCCCAAACAGTACACTGCAGAGCTGTTTCCCTCTGCTGTTAATTTACAGTTACACAGCGAGATGTAAGCATGGCTTCCCCCGGCATAAGTAACCTTTCAGCCATCTTTAATTCTCTACTGCAGGGAAGCCAGAGGAAGGAAGAGGAGGAGAGTCAAGCTCTCCTTAAGACTTCAGAGATCCCCTCACCTCATCCCCCCCAAAAAAAAATCAAAGACACACACACACAAAAAAAAAATATCTGACGTGGCCCTGCCTGAAGGGTTCCAGGTTTGCAAAGGAATTACTTCACAGAAAATTGCTTTCTCAAAATGGTGGTGTGAGTCAAGGAGAGGGCAGGGCCTGCTGCACTGAAGGTGGGTGAGACAGATGTCCCACGTCACAGGGCTTGGGGAAGGATGGCTTTGAGAGGCAGCTTCCAGCAGCTCCTTTGAAAGTCAAGCCTTTTCGGGTTTTAAGACGGGGCCTCCCGGAGGCTTCTCATTCCAAGACTGGTGCCAAGAGGCCAACTTCACATCCTTCCTAGCCCCACAAAGCGTCACTCTATCTCCAGCCTCAATACCCCACACGTGGGGGAGAACCCAGGTAAGGCCTGAGGTCACGCCCCACCCTCACATTTGCCTGAGCAGAGCACAGAACATCTGCCATGAGTCGTGGGCCTGGGAGAACGGTCCAGCTTCCATGGGGTGCTCTTGAGCTGGGTCTACTCTCTGCCCAGGTACACACATGCCAATCAAAGACAGCTGAACACACTACTTAGCAGCCACATCCAGGCACCCCATTCACACACAGAGTGCAAACACCCCTGTATACACACCACCACGATTCCTTTTCATTTAATCTCCTTGGAAAAAGAAAACAAAACAGGGAAGAAAGAATAAAAACTATGGCATAGAGAAGCCACTGAGGGCCATGTGGTCCTCTGTACATAAAGCTAATAATACACCCAGGCTAGAGGAGTTTCTAAAATTAACACACTGGGCGCAAAGCGGCTGAGAATGCTGACTCGGGTAGGCCTGCCACTCCAGCGGGTTCTTACGCTACCCCACCCCCAGCTCTAGTTCCCTCAATTACAGACCAAATTCAAGACAGTAATTAACAGGAGAATGTTTGCATTTAGTGGTCTTCATAAAAGCAAATTACATGAGGCAAAAACACCCATTTCCTTACATTCTGGCTAATTATTTCAATCTTGAGTTTCCAGATGCTCGAGATATTTCTGGTGCCTGATCTAGGCTGGGGTCCGAATACATAAGCTTTCTTCTCTGTCCCAAAGCATCATGGAGCTGCTGGAGGGACAGCGCCACCCAGCGGGAAAGGACACAGCCCTGGGGCCAGCCTACCTGGGTTCCATTCCTGTTCCTTCAAGTCACTCCAATTTTTTCGGTGTTTGTTTCCTCATGTGCTCAAGGAAGATAATCACAGTACCTAACCTAAACTTGTTACAAGAACGAAATGAACTGGTACATATGACGCTCTGACCTTTGCCCAATATCATCAAATGAGTAAATAAACATTCCAAGCCAAAAGATCTGCAGGAAAGAGATGAGGAAAGTGGACGACTAGGCCTTCCAGCGAAGAGCCAAAGCAAACCATCTCCTGTGAGTGGGACGCAAGGGAAGGCCTGATGAACCCAGGACAGCCAGGGGCAGAAGGCAAGGGCCACACACTTGACAAATCAGGCGACGGCACCTGCTTACCGCAGTATCCAGATGCCCTGACTTCAGAGAACCCATGGTCCCATCGGAGGACAAGGCTTGGATGGAACACAAATTGGGCGGTGGTGTAAGAAGCCACCCCATGCAGACCAGGCATCTGAAAAGGTGGGTTCCTGGTGGCCTGAAAGGCAAGGCCAGGAACGTGGTCCTGAAGGACGGGAGAGGATTCAGGCTTTGGGAGCTGCCCTTGGCCTTCTATGCCCCACTCTTTGCCAGATGGTTGCACAGATCTCTGAAAGCCTGGTCAGGCCAGAGCCCAAAATTGTGTTCAGCACCATGGACAGTGCCCGTCACGCCTGCCCACTCTGGTTCCGCAGGTTCAACCAGGAGATTGGCAAGAGCCTCCCCTCCAACACTCTCAGCTCCCTCATCCCCTGGTGGTCAGAAACATCTCAAGTGACTCCCTCATGGGCTTAGGCTCTTTCATTGGGGGCTCTCTGGTGTCTGAAAACCTTTATTCATAAACTCCTAACACTGAACTTGTATCCAGCACTGACTCTGAGCTTCCCACTAATTCATTCATTTAACCATCATACCGGCACTGTGACTGCTATGTGCTGTATTTTACAGACGATGACACTGAGGCTCAAAGAGAAGTTTTTGTCCAAGACCACGCAGCTAATGAGCAGAAGCAAGATTCAGAGAAGTTTGTGGGAGTCTCAATCAAGTCTGAGCTCTTGGGGCTTAAGTCCCCTCCATAGAATGTGAGAGGCAGTCAAGCTTCCTGGCACCTTTACAATGGGGAGGGGGCCACCACAGCACGAGAAGAGGGGAGCTAGCCTCCTGGGTGGGGAAGCAGCTCACCTCTCCAGTGCTATAAACCCCTGGTCGTCAGCAGGTGGGGCACACCTGCAGCCATCCTGCAGAAGGAAAAACCAAGGGCCACATCCACAAAGGACAGAAAAGGAGCAGGATGGAGGCCCAGTGCTCCTCTAGCACCCCACACCCCCCAGAATCACTCACAAGTAAGCCCACAATCCAAGGTGTGCAACCATGGTGGCAGGTGTCATGCCCTGGAAGGACAGCAACGCACAACCAGGCTCAGGCTGGAGTGGGTACATGCCTGAACCAGAGGCCTGGTCTCTCCAGACCCAGAGGACCTTCCTCCCTCCCAGTGCAGACTGGAGTCCAGGTTGGAAAGCCCCAGAGGGTCTCTGAAGGCCCTGGCCTCGGCTCAGCCCCAGGATTCCAGACCCACCTTCCCTCCATCCTGGGCCTTCCCTCCTACCTGGACCAACAGGTCCACCTGGGCAGGTGGGTGGCACCTCAGGGGGAAGAGGCAGCCTTGAGGCTAGCACTGGAGGGGCAGGTCCTGTGTGCAGACGGAATGGGGGAGGGCAAAAAGCCAAACAGCTCTTTACACTGGTGTCTGGAGCATTTCACGGTGCAGCCTGAGAGGAAGGTTATACCTTCTCCTCCAGGGAGCCGAGGGAAGAGAGGACAGGAGGCTCCTGACCCTGAGCTCCCTGAACTCCGAGACTCAAGGACCAGACCAAGGGCCCTCTCCTTCCCTGGGGCTGGAGAGGAGCGGGGAAGGGTGATGAAAATGGAGGCAGGACGTGTGAAGGTCTCAGACAGGGATGGCCTCCTTCAGCCTCCTCCGGTCATGCACAAACACATCACATGTAAGAGGGTACACGCTCCTGTCCACGCGAACTTCCTTGCACTCCCACTTGTGTACACTTCGGCACAAATCATGTCCCCTGGGAATCCTGTCTGCTGGAGGAAACAGGATGTCATTGTTTTGCCACTGCAATCTTTCGCATCCTTCCAAATTCAGCTGAGCAGCTACTTCCGCTGCAGCTCTTCAACCTCTGTCCAGTGGCGCCTCTGTCTGGCCTGAGCCCTGGTTCCAGCTCTTCTAGAAGGCCGTGGGCTCCTGAGGCCAGGGCCTTGTCACAGGGCCTGCGTCTCTGTCCACTGACTCAGCCCTCGAGCCTCCATGCTTTCTCCCAGGTGAGGAGCAACCCCCCACACCCCATCTGTCAGCAGAGTCCCCGCCTAGCACCAGACCTGCATCCCACCTGCCTGCAAAATGCCACCTGGTCTCCAGCACCCAGTGAGCCCAGCTGAAATCAGCATCCTCCTCCTCGCAGCTCAATGGCACGATCTGCACTTCAGTCACCTGGGCTCAGAACCTCACAGATGCCCCCCGCTTCATCCTCTTACTCTCTACCATCCCCACAAGCCCCTCAAGAATTTGCCAAGTCTCCTCTAGCTTCTCCCCGCCCCCCCCACCCCCGTGATGATTTCTAAGTCTGCCCCTGACTCTCCCAGCTCTGCTCCACCCTCCTCGCCTGGACTCTTGGCCTTGCCTCCCACGGAGTCTCCAGCCTCCATTCCCCCAGCCTCTGACTCACAAGCCTTCTGCACGATCTTCCCATAGTATGATTAAGCCTGCCCTGACTTGTGATAGACCCATTACAGAAAAAAGCTCGTGCTCCTTAGTCTGGTACCCCTGGTCACCCCGTCCCTCCTCCTCCCACCTCCCTCACAGTAGCCAGCTGGGCCCCTGGTCCTCCCCTCCTAGGCCCCATCTGCATCCACACCCTGGTTCCTCCTCCTGAGAACCACTATCTTTCCAAATCCCTTCCTCATCGATGGCTCCCTCCTCCAAGAAGTCTGCCCCATCAAGCCTTGGGCTGTGCTTCTATGTTAACAGACGCCACATCCTGCCCCAGTCGCCAGATCCCACCTGACCCTCCTTCTAGACCCTGATAAATCATGGAAGCTAAGAATCCAGGAGCCTTCGTGTCTGAGAAAACGATGAGAGCTGGGAGTAATTCCCCTCCATTCATGATCTACGGTTCAGTTTTCCAGGACCAGCACAGGTCCTGGCCAGGTGATGGGAAAGACAGTGGAGCAGGGGAGCCGCCAGTACCTGCTATGCGCCAGGCACTAATGTGAGTACCTCATAAAAACCCTAGGAGGGAGATACTGTGATCGTGTGCACTCTACAGATGAGAGACTGGGGCACAGGCTTGCGAACTGCCCCACGCCTGGTAGCTCATGAATTCAAATGCCAACGGCCTGACTCCAGAGTCCCACTTCCTAACACTCCACAGAGAGCTAGTTTACCACTCCTCTGTGCGGTGTTTCCCCCCACCCCCTAACCTGTGCTCTCCTGATGGGGCTGCCCCCACCAAGAGAGCCGAGGAGGTCACTCTCCCCATCCCTCACACCTCAAGGGCGAGTGAGTCAGCACCTCCCAACCCAGTCCCTCCTGCTGCCACCTCCTGCCGTGCTGGAAATGTCTACCAGAGCCTTTGGGAATCCTCCAGCGTCCATCTGCCACCTTCGGGGACTGTGGCGATGCTGGCACCTGGCTTGCAACCTTCCGTTCCACTCCAGGTCCTGCCGGCTGGGCCCCCTCCCTGCGACTTCTACTTCATATCCCAGATGTAGACAAAGAAGCCCTGACGATAGCGACTCCCTTTGGTTACCCACTCCAGCCACACACCCTGGGCCACCCCACCACCTCTCTCTCCCCTTCGTCCCTTCAGCTCCCAAGGCTGTGCCTTGATCCTTCAGCATCCCAGGTGGTCGGCTGACTCCTGGGATTCTCCCAGAAGAGCCCGCCCTAGCCCCAAAGGGCCAGCTTGGGGATCTCTGGCCCCTGGGCCCTCATCTCCCATGTCCCACTTTCTGGAACGCTCTTCACCAAAGCACAGCATTTGCAGGCAGGTGGGATGCAGGTCTGGTGCTAGGCGGGGACTCTGCTGACAGATGGGGTGTGGGGGGTTGCTGCTCACCTGGGAGAAAGCATGGAGGCTCGAGGGCTGAGTCAGTAGACAGAGACACAGGCCCTGCGACAAAGCACAGCCCTGGCCAGGGTCAGCGCCAGCCCTTCCCGTGCCTGCCCTGGGTTTGTGCAGGAGACACTTTGCCTGGCCCAGCTCTCCTAGATCCGCAAGCTAGTGGCCTCTGCTGCTCCGCGCTCGCTCTCCTCAGGCCTCCCGGCCTCCCCCGGGCCCCTCCCTGCCACATCCTTCTACAGCCCCTAGCAAGCACTCCCCCACCCCACCCCCACCCCTGCTCTCAGAGCAGCCCCTCCTCAGCTCAGAGGCCACCACACTGCCTTGGCCTCAGATGACAGCACCACCCTCTCCTCCACAGGGAGGAGAGGCCACCAGAATGCCCCTTCCTGTTCCTGCCACCAGAATCCACCTTGCCCAATCTCCCTCCTCTGCCACCCCCCTTCCAAGCAGGAGGGAACCAGCAGCTCTGCCTTTCCCTGGTCCTCCCCGGGGCCTTGCAGAAGATGCCCTCTCCCTGCCTCCCGTGTCTGCCTCTCTAATGACTCTTTCCCTTCAGCTTTTCCTTGCAGGCTCCTAAAGACGGAGGCCAAGGCCCCAACTACCTCCAGTCTGACCGGTGCAGGCCGAGCGTGTCTGACTGACCCCTCCTACCACCTGCCCAGCTTGGCCCTGACGCTCTCGGGTTAGCTGAAACATCGCCTCCCAAGACCTCCCTGGCCCCGCTGCCCAGCTCAGCTCAGGCCTCTGGTGGGGAATGCACCCCCCACCACTTCCTTCTGGCCCAACCTCCTGGAGGATCCTGGGGTCTCCACTGCAACAGAGGAATTGCTCTCTTTCACCCACCCCGCCTGGCCATGGGGCTCTATTTTTAACCCACCTCAAAATCCCTGACTCAGAATCACAGGGCCCCCAGGTAGCTGCTCCCGGGCCGCCTGAGCTGCCAAGGACAGGTGGAAAACCCAGCGCTGGGCTGTCTGGATTTAGGCCTTTGTTTTCCAAGGCTTTTATGCTTCTCATTCACTTGAGGAAGACAATTTGTTTTTATAAGACCCCAAATGACCCTTTCCCCTCCTCTTAAACAGTGAGGGAGAAGGGCAGCTGCCTGAGGGCTGTGACTGACAGGCGCCTCTCTCCCTGTCTGTGATCCTCCCATCAGGCAGTGCACTAAGACCAGGATCATCCTAAGAAGGGTTTCAGCAGGTGTGGCTGGGCTCCGTGGGGATGCTGAGGCTGCCAGTCCAGGGGCCACACTCAGAACAGCCAGGCTGGAGTAATAAGGTGCACAGGGGCTCTGGTGTTGGACTATTTAGCTCTGTGGCCTTGGGAAGCTCACCTAACCTCTCTGAACTTATTTTCTGCTGTACAAAATAAGACCATTCATCCCCACATCCCAGGACTCTGGGAGAATTAAATGAGATAATATTTCTGACATGCTATCTCGTGTAAATACCCCACACATGCTGGTCACAGCATCACCGCCATTATTACCTCGGTGCCACTAAGATGCAGGGCCAGGCCAGAGGACGATGGGGATCCTTAGGAGCTGCCCTCAGCTGGGTGGGTGGGGTTGGCAGACCCGCCCCCCAGGGGAACAGATGACCCAGGGCAGCTCAGGGGCAGAAAGGCCCTAAGGTGGAGAAGAGGATGAGGGGTGCCTGGCTCTGCAACCCATAGGCTGGGAGGAGCCTCAGGGCAGTTCAGCGTGGCTGAGAAGGTTGACAGGGAGGCGCAGGGGACGGCATGGCCTGCTGGCGATTAAAGCCCCAAAGGGGAGTTGGGGCCGAGTGCGTCCGTGGGTCAGGAAGGTCAGCGCCATGGGTGGAGGCCAGAGGACCTCAATTCTCACCCCATCTTGCTGGGTGACCGTGAGTAAGTCCCAGCCTCTGGTGACCCCTTCCCCAGACTGCCCTCGGTACTGAGAGGACAGAGTCAGAAGGTCTCCGGATTCTGTGAGTCCCTGCAGCCCAGAGGTCAGGGGTCATCCAGGAGGCCTGCTGAAGGGAGGAAGCGCCTCCAACAGCTTGGAGCCCAGACAGGAAGATGGGGATATCCTGAATGCAGGGCTGAGGAGCCAAGGAGGGCACAGAAGAAGAGGGCTCCCCAGGGAAGGGAGCGCGATGGCGCCTTCTCAAAGCCACGAGTAACACCTCAAGAGAACAAGCCACCGTGTGTCCTGAGACCTTCGGAGCCCCTGAGTCTGTACACACACAAGACACACACTGGAGGACATGCACGCGTGTGTGTGCACAGCCCCCCAACCCAAACTGCCCAACACGGGACATCCACTCTGCCCAGCTCTACAGTGCTCTAAGCTCCCAGGATGCTGTGTTCCCTCAGACCAGTGGCCTAACCTCTCTGTGCTTTACTCAGCTGAGAAAACCATCTGGGGAACTGGGAAGAGCACCAGCAGTTGGAGAACTTAGCTTACAAGAATCAAAGAAGACTCAAGCTCCGCTCCCACAGGAGCCTTCTGTTCCACCACTCAGCAGAAGGGAATAAAAATAGACCATTGTTGTGGAGTAGCACATGAGTACGACCTCGGGGGAGATCAGGCAGGAGAGCTCACCTGCTCGAGCAGGAAGGGGCGGCCAGTGTGACGGAGACGACCAGCTAGAGTGGCACCATGGGCACTGGGTTGGGTTTGGAGCAGCCAACACTGGCCACAGAAGGGGCAGACAAGGAGGCCACAGGAGCGCTGCCCTACAGAGGGTAGTGAACCGTGGATCTGTGTGGCCCATTTTTGCTGAAGTGGGAGTGGAGGGCCTGTCAGGCAATATGGAGCCTCGGGGGCATGTGGGCTCCGTGGAGCGCACTGCGTGGGTCTCCGCATCCCTCTCTCCAGGAAAACGCAGTCAAATGGAGGAGCTGAGCCAGGGCCATATTCCTGAGGTCCGTTCCGGCCCCAGGATTCCATGATTCTGATCCCTGACACCTTGCATGGAATAACAGGGGGAGGCCTCTCCCCACTGGGCTGGGGTGCCGTCTGAGCAGTTGGGGGTGTACCCTGTGCTCTGGGGAGCCGCCAGGACCAAGCCAAGCCTTGAGCAGTCAGGGGCCCAGCGTGAAAGAAGCACAGTCCCCCCCGGGGGCCTCCCCGAACTCTCTGCCTGGCCTCACTTGGGGAGGCCCAGGCATCCTGATTACCTAAAGCCCCCAGGGGACTCTGCAGATCTGGGGATCTTGCTAAACCCAACCCCTCTCTGGTCCCATTTTCAGATAGGGAAAGCAAGGCCCAGAGAAGGCAGGCCTCGGCTGAAACCTCGCAGATGGACTGGCCTCCCCTTCAGGCCTTGTCCCCTTGGCCTCATCCTCAGAACCTGCCTCCTTGGAGCCTGTGGGGCAGGAGGCACAGCCTTTCCCATCTCTCTCCTCTGCCAGTCTCAGAGTGGACAGTCCTGCCAGCTGGACCCCCAGGCTCCTCCAGCCACAGCTGCACACTGGATGACACCCTGTCACCCCCACAGGTCCCCCAAACTTGGATCTTTCCCGAAGCTAGCTCTGAGCTTCCAGGATGGGACAGGTGCTCCCAGAAGTCGGCCCCAGGAGCAGGTGGAGAGCATCGGGGGGCCCCTTCCCATGAGGACAACAGCTCAGCTCATTTTCATGAAGGCCCCGCTCCCTCAGTTGCTCCCTGGGTAGGAGGTTCAGGAGACACAGCAAAAAAAAAAAAAAAAAAAAAAAAAACAGAGCTGGGCACAGTGGTGCACACCTGCAATCCCAGTGGTTTGGGAGGCAGAGGCAGGAGGATCGCAAGTTCGAGACCAGAGGCAGTCTGCGTAACTTAGCGAGACCCTATCTCAAAAAGTTAAAAAATGGGCAGAGGGTCCAGCTCAGTGGTCCAGCAGAGCATGCAAGCATGAGGCTCTGGGTTCAACCCCCGGTACCACAAAAACAAAAACAAAAGACCTACTTGCCACCCCACGGGGACATGTCCTAATGTGGCTGACCAATAGGCCACACCACTATGATGCCACATGCTAGGGAGACCCCTCCCCCATTCTCTGGGTCGTAGGCCTGGCCAAATCTCAGCAGAAACATGCCTGTGAGGCCCCTCCACCTGCTTCAAGACCACAAAGGCTCTGAAACTGCAGCCTGCATCGTGCCTGGCTGGGCCTCGGCAGAGTCCCCAAGTCCCCAAGAAGAGGGAAAGAGGTTGGCGTCAGTTTACTGGCGGCGCTGCTCCTGCCCCGCTGGCTCGATTTGTACTAATGGGGTCAGGATTACAGGTTCGCTACCTATTTGTCCAATTAGCTCTGCTCTCTTCCCAGGCTGACTGAGCCCCAGCCCGGCGCATGGAGGGAGGAAAGCAGTCTGCCGAGGTCCCACGGCAGCACAGGATGGCGACCGGGGCAGGGGGGACCTCTGAGTGGGAGGGGTGGGCAGCCTCAAGCTGGGCAAGCTCAGGGCCAGAGGAGCAGGGATGTGGGGGTACCAAGCCCCAGGCTGTACCAGACTGGCTGGCTGTAGAAGCTTCTCCCTTACACCACACTTCTTCTGAAAGGAGCCACTGGTACCAGTGGGACCGGGTGCCTGGGGTCTTTCCTGTCCCTAGGGATGGGAACAGGCGCCTCACAACCCCTGACAGGCTGTCGGTGGGAGAAGCTGATAGCTGCCCGGGGCCTGGTGGCTAGGGACTAATGTTAATCATTGACAGAGGCTGCTCCAGCCTTCAACAGGACTGCAGAGTAATTACTTCTGGGCTCCAGGCCACATGCTTGGTGACATTATGGCAGCAGTGTCTGCCTTCTGGGCCTAGAAGGGCAAGAGAAGGGAGGCTTTCCAAGGCTGCACACCTGGGCCTAGGGCCCACAGGATAAACACGCACACGCCCCTCCTCAGGCAGACGGCTGAAGGGCAGAGCTAAAGGCGGTTCGGATTCAAACAGCCATGGGTTGAGTACCTTGCCCTCAATGCCAGCCAGCACCCACCCCAACTGGACGGCCCCTTAGCTCAAGCTACCCAACACCTGTTTCCAAAAAATTGTGCAGAATGGTTCCCTCTCCTTCTGATCCAGCTCAGAGCCGCTTCCTCCAGGCAGCCTTTCCTGACCATCACTCCATACTGCTCTGTCACTTGCCTGCCCTCCCCAAAGCCAGACCCAGAGGCCTAAAGAGGAGGTAATATCCTGCCTGTCTTCTTTGCCAGGTGGGTAGACATCCCATTGTCCATAGTGGGCAGGAACTGCCCTGGACTGGACTCTATGGTCTCCTGGGGGACATGACTCCCTTCGCTTGCCCTTCCGAGCCCAGAAAGCAGTGCATTACGAACCCCGTTATGTATTAATTTCTGAAAGCCTCATTCACGCAGACATAACACATCCACCCACATGGGTAAATGCTTAGACAGACACAAAATCAGCAGCCGCCAATTATCAGGCCCCCGCAGCTGCTGATCAGACCTGGCGGCCCCGCTTCGTGCTCCGCAGTTGTGGGAGCCCAGAGCTGGGGGGCGGGCGTCCGTGGGTCTAGCCCATGCACCTCAAGCCCGGCTCAAGCTCACCGCCTGGCTAGGCCACCAGGTGCCCGCCCCAACACCGAGACAGCGCAGTGGGGCAGGGTGTGGTCACGTGTGGGACTTGCTGGTTCCGGCGTCGGCGGCAACAGTGGCACCGTCGTTTATTTATAATTTGTACCTTGCCTCCCAGAGAGGACCAAAGGCAGGCGGCTCAGATGCTTAGAAAAGGCAGCAGGGCAGGGAGGGCCGCAGCGGCAGGGGACATGGCCTACCCTGCCCAGGCCCTTCGCCCGCAGGCAGGACATTAAGATGGATTTGAAGGCTTTGTTCAAGGACCCCAGTTCATGATCCTGGACCAAGCCCCTATCTCAGTCACTGACTAAGCCCTGACCGTAATCATGACAGACCCCCGACCCTAGTCACAGACTAAATAAGATCCTGGTCACGGTCTGAGCCCAGACCATGTTCTCAGACTGTCCCGATCTCCATCAGACACTGAGCTCTGATTGATCCTGGCCACAGAAGGAGCTGGTCACACAGAGTCCGATTCCACATCTCGCATCCCTGGAGGGTGTAATCAATAGACCATGTGACTATCTCTTTCTCCGGTGGACAAAACACAGGTACCACTGGCTACCTGTCCTCCTCCCCCCAGAACCCCAATCGTTGCCCAGGAACAGGGGCATCAGTGGTACCTACTGCGCTTCCACAGCCCCAGGGGTCTCCACAGCACTGGGGACATGCCTCTGGAGGGGCAGTGGGCTGGCATTTGGAGCCCCAGGGGTGGGGTAATGGTGGCATGTTTCAGTGCCCACACTCCAGACTTCAGATACAGAAAGACACCCTTCTCATGAGCTGAGCTGAAATCATTCTTTTTACCATTTTTATTTGCTGGGGGGTGGGGGGGAGTGCTGTGATAGAACGCAGGGTCTCACATGTGCCAAGTATAAACTCTACCGATAAGCTATATCCCCAGCCCAAGCCTAAATTATGGTGGGACCCTGAAATACTACCATCCCAGAAAGATAGATGTAAGGCTGGGGTGACGAGCAGCAGCTCCCAATGACAAGATCATTCATGAAAAGTCTTCCCCGGAAACGCTCTGGCTGGGAAGCTGGGGTGCACCTAAGCTTTGAGACCTTTGCAGGCAGAGGTTGGGTAACTCACTGGGTCCTGGTTGACATGGACTTCCTCTGTGACCTTGAGCCAGTGGCTTTCCCACTCTGTTCCTCTAACCCCATCTACATAAGAAAGGCTCTAGGCCCAGGACTTGTTGACCCCTCTGGATCTTGGATCTTGCTAACCCCTTTTGTGAACCCCTCCTTCCTCATTTTAATTCTCAGGACAATATTCTCTTGAACAACTTATGTAATTAAAGTTTTTCAGCCGAGTGCCGTGGCCCACGCATATAATCCCAGTGACTCAGGAGGCTGAGGCAGGAGGGTCACAGGTTCAAGGCCAGAGGCAGCCTGCACAACCCTGTCTTGAAGAAAAAAATAAAAAGGGCCTGGGAGTGCAGCTTCGTGGCAGAGCACTTGGCTAGCATCCTCAAGGACCTGGGTTCAACCCCCCAGTACTATAAAAAAAATTTTTTTTTCAAACCAAAGAAGAAGAGGAGGAGGGAAGAGCAGGAGGAGGGGAAAGAAGAGAGGAAGAAGAAGAAAAGGAGAAATAAAGGGCAGGCCTAAGTTCAGTCCTAGAGACTAGGGTCAAATTCCAGTTCCGACAATTCACAGGACATGATTCAGGGCAAATCTCTCCCTAACCCCTAGCACAGCCTTATCTATAAAGTGATCAAAAAGAAACTATTTGGGGGCCACTATGAAGAATAAACGAAGGAAGAGATAAAGTTCCAGGCACAGCTTGGCACATGGCTGGTGTTGGTGGTTTGTGAAGCCATCTGGCTTCACTCTCTTGACTCAGAATCCTCAGGGCTGGCTAGACGGCATGGTTGGATGTAAGACGGACACCTTAGGCACAGCTGGGGACTGTGGGTAACTGGACAGCAAAGCCAGGGTAGAGGGGGTGGCCTCTGGTCCCCTTAGGCTCCTGGCTGTAGTGTGGGAATGTGAGGCCAGAGCTCTCACGCGAGAGCCTCCATTTCCAGTCTTCTGTTTTCTCTTCTTTTTTGCAGTATGGCAGGGTTGAACCCAGGGCCTCACGCATACTTTACAAGCACTCTGACACCGATGTGCACCCCCAGCCCCATGTTTACTTTTTAAATTGAGACAGGGTCTCACTAAGTTATGCAGGCTGCCTCTGGCCTCAAACCTGCAATCCTCCTGCCTCTGCCTCCTGAGTCTGGGGTTTGCAGGCGTGAGCCACCGTGCCTGGCTCTTTTTGTTCTATCATGCCATTTTAAAACCCTGGCTTGGGCTTGTTCCAGCACACTAGGTGGGCCAAACAGAAGGCATCTGGGTGCTATACTTGGTTAGCAGCATGCTGCTTGGTTCTGTCCACTCCTGAGCATGCTCAATAGTGGGGAGCTCATGACCTCTCTGTGCCAAGGTCTGGGTAGAGTGTCTCCGAATGGCTTCCTGGCCCTTGGGACCACAGATTTCCAGGGCCCAGGCAACGCTTTCTCGGTAGAGAAGCCTGGCTGGCAGAGAACCTCCTCTCCCAAGCCAAGCCGGTGGCCCTGCCCTCCCGCGGCCCTTTCTGGCTGGGAAATGCGGATTCTTCAGCCTCTCCTGGGCCCAGGCAGGACTGCCTGGCCAGCCTCGGTCGCCTTTCTATTAATTAGCAATTGGCAGTGGCAGCTTGGTAAGAGCTCTTGAGCCAAGCTGCAGCCGCCTGCTCTTCTGTTATGTGACAAGCCCCCAGGGGACTGTGCCAGGACCTTCTGCTCTGGGTGAATTCCCCCTTGGTGGCCGGTACAGTGGCAGGCACAAGGGCCACTCAAGCTGCTGAGACACTTGTCAGCCTCATCATCTGAAAGGAGGCTGGTGCCTTCCAGGACAGGAGGGGGCAGAGAATAGTGACAGGCAAGCCCAGCCCGCAGGGACAGCTGCTGGGCAAGGCTCCAGGCAGGGGAGGGGGACATGGGGTTAGGACAAAGCCTCTGCCCGAGGTGCGAAGGCAGCTGCTGTTCTGGAATGCCTCTGTCCTCCTCTAGCTGGCCACTGTCACAGCCACCTCACACCCATGCCCCTGCTCTGTCACCTCTGGACTCTCTCACTGACCACATCTGCTCCTTTCTGAAATCTCACTGCAACAGAGCAGTCGCTGCGGGCCCTGCCCCTTCTCCCCGCGCTGGGCCTACCCCTAGGGCCTGTGGGATGGGAGCGAAGCTTAGAAAGTGATGAGACAGATGGATGCCAAGGGTCCTCTGGCCCCTACTCACCCCACCCTGGAAGCCAAGATCCAGGGCCAGCAGGGTCCAAGCAGCAGTGCAGCAAGGGAGGGGGGCAGACTGTGAACCTGACACCTAAGGGTGCTGGCCACCCTCTGTGGCTTGGCCCCATCCACTGCACAGCATCTGCCCTGCCCAGCTGAGCTTGGGGCTGGAAGTCCAGGGCTCCAAGGCCAGAGGGAGAAGACCTGGTTGTGGCTCCAGCAGCAACCCCAGCACTTGAAAGCCAGTCAGGTTTGTGGCACCGCAGACCCCACCGCGGACCTACTGAATCAGAACCTGTGTTTGCATGAGGTCCTTGGGTGAGAGGGCCATCGTAGTGAGAAGCTGCATTATAACAGGCACAGAGTCCCACCAAATGCCACGAGGTGGCCAAGGAGGGAAAGATGGATGGTGGCCAGCGGGGCCCAACAGGACCCCCCAGAATAGCCGGGACTGCGGGGCCTCAGAGCCTGAAAGAGGAGGGTGGAGGAGAGGCAGACAGAGCAGCCCTGGCAGACCTCCCTAAGAGAGGCAGGCTGCCTGCGGGCCTGAGAGCCCGTGGCTCCCCGCCCTGAAGGCCAGGCGGAGGAGAAGGCAGCTTCCAGCCTCACCAGACTCAGCACAGAGCCTGGGCACAGGCAGGCCTGGAAGCCAGGCGGTCCAGAGTCCCTGCCGGCTGCCCCAGCAGGCTTCTGGGCACCCAGCCTCCTGCTTGCACTGAGTCCCTGAGCTCCACCAGCCCCAGCCTTGGAGGTGGGGCTGCCTCACAGCTGAGAGCCTGCTGCCCACTGGGCCAGAGACAGCACCGCCCAGGCGCCCAGGCAGCTCCTAGGAATTCCCCTCTGCACTGAGGCACCCTCTCCTGCCCTCCGCTGCCTGCCTTCCCCTCCCCACCCCTCTCCATCCTTGCCCTCCCCGCACCCTGCCTGCAGCTCCTCACGGTCCAACTCTCCACACTGCCAGAAGGAGCAGCCCTGGGTAACAGCCCCAGGAAAGCCACCCAAGAAGGGGCCTCCCAACCCCCAGACCCAGAGCAGGGCTTCTTCCTCCTTCCCCCTCACCCCTCCAGGCAGAACAGTCTTTCCCAGCGATAGAGGGAGAGAAACTGAGGAAAGAGCAGAGCAACTACTCCCCAAACAAACCCCTCTCCTTCCTCGGGCATCTAACTCCGAACCTCACTTTCATTTCCATTCTGCTGGCAATGGGAAGTCCGAGCCCCGGATTACAGAGCGACCCCACACACCAGGCTCCAGAGAAAGCTAGCACCTGTCCCCACCAGGCCCAGGCCCGCTCCTGGGATGGCCTGCCGTGGGGGTCACAACTGCCAGCCCCTACATGCTCTTTGATTTAGGGGAGCCACAGACGCCAGCAATTGGGTGCCACATTGCACGTGTCTGGGTGTATGTGGATTATTCTGGATGCAGGTTCTAGAGTTGCCCTCATGGTCTCAGGGGGCTCTCTGACCACCAGCAGGTTCAGTACCCCTGCCCAGAGCCCAGGACAGAGGCCCATGGGAGCTATCTAGGGCCAAGGGAGGAAACAGGGTGGGGGTGGCAGGTGAGGGGCTCACCCCGGCACCACGGGTCTGCTGACAGCTCATACAGCTTCTCACCCCCATGGAGTCACCACAGTAGCACAACGTTTGTCTGAAGACAGGAAACAGGATTCCCATTTTCTGGGTGGGAAAACTGAGGCTCAAAGAAGGCTGTAACCTAGGCAGGGCCTCTCAGCAGATGGGTGGGAAGTGAGGTGAGCAACGGCGATGACCAGGTGCTGGGACCGACAGCAGGAAGTCAGTCTAGGCAGCCCCTAGGACTCACCAGGCCATCAGCCCAGCGTCCATGATTTCAGAGCCCAGCTGCTTCTGCCCCAAGGAAAGGACATTTGCAGACCCTGCCTTCCCTTCCCTTCCTCACGGCTTCAGGAGGCTCAGGCCAGAAGGTGGGGCAGGGGATGAGACGGGCCAAGCGCCTGCCTGCTTCCAGTATCAAGCAGTGTGGGCCCTCCAAATTAACATCCCACATACGGACTTCCCTGCCAGCTCTGATCACCCACACTGCCCAAAGACATCTATGCAGACAGACACCAGTCTACACACACCTAGGCCAACACCTGAAAGGCCGGCCAGCCTCTGGGAATGAAACCAACCACATCTTCCCTTGGGACCCCCACTTCCCTTCTCCCCATTTCTGTCCTCTTGGAATAACAGGATTATCAAGATACTGTGCCTTATCTGTTCCCCCACCAAGCCTTGGCTTAGAGGATATGGCTCCTGTGAAAGGTCCCACGCAGGGCCCAGGGTCTCAGCTCGCCTCGCACAGGAACCCGGGGAGCCCGTGTAGACTGAAGGAGCCATGTGGGTAGTGGGGATGTGGTGTTGGGGATGGTACAGTAGCAGCCAAGAAAAGCCTCTTCTCATGGCCCAGGTTAGGGCGTCCCTCTGGAAAAGGCACCCAGCCCTCCTCCCCCAGGTCAGGGGATGCCAGAAGCGGCCCATCACAGCGATCCCTGAACTCTAAACCACAAACTCAATCCATCATAGTTTGCTGGCGATTCTTGATTAAACCGGTTCTGTTGGATCAATGCTTCCTGCCTGTCAAAATGATGAAGTCCTCGACTGGACCAGGCAGACGCTCTGGTGGGCAGTGATGATTGGCTCCATTGGAAGCCCGGGTCAGGGGCTGAAACTCTAGGGTCTGAGGCTTGGACTTCTGGGTGGGGGGAATGGGTAGGCTGAGTTGACTGGTGGCTTTTTAAGCTTAGCAGACTTAGCTGGGCCCCTCCTAGGCCCTTTGACCTTCCGAAGATAGGACTAGCTGTTTTGGCCTAGAAGCAGGTCAGGCATGACCACAGCCCCTCCAGATACACATACAGACGGACTTTCTCAGACTCCTTTCCTTCCGCCAGACCCGGCATCTGACAGCTACGAGGCTGTGCACAGAGGAGGTACGCTTCCAGCCACCAGGCCCTGTTGCTTATTCCATAAACCCAAATTCAGAGTCCACCTGGACCCTTTTCCCACTGCCCATTTCCAGTCCTGCTGCATCTGCCCTCTCTTATCCCCACCCCCATGCCATGTCCCTACAGCCTGCAGTTAGTGGGAGCTTCCGCAGCAGGAGAACTGCAGATCAAGTCTGGGGAAGGGCAGCAGTGAGACCAGGAATGTTGCCTAGGATGAAATCAACCCAGTCCTAGCTCTTGGCCGTCGGAGGGCAAGGCCCAGCGCCCAGACGGTTCTCCATCCGTGCTTGCTGTGATGGAGGCAAAGCTCGCCTGGGGTTCCCAAAGGGCTTGGTGACAAGATCCCTGAGTAGAAGCCTTCCACCACAAAGGGGGGAGTTGAGCTCGTGAGCGGAGGGCCCCTCCACAATCTCAAGTGCTTGATACTGGAATGGCTCATCTGTCACCACCACAGAGGAGCTCAGGACACCGAGGGGAGGAGGAGACATAACTCCTGTCCACTCCTCCCTGGCTCAGCCCGGGAGCCTCGGGTCCCAGTACTGGTCAAGAGGAGTCCACTCTTTAGAAACCTGGCCCCAGGAAGCCAGCCACGGTGCCTGAGGGGAGGGTCCCACGTTGGCTCATAGCTCTGTTTCACAGCTACAGATCTAGTTAGCCTGCCCTCTGTGAATGGGAAGCCTGGACCTTAGGGTTAGAAAGAACAGTTCCCTCAAAAGAAAAGAAAAGGAAGAAAGAAAGAAAATAAAGAGGTGGGCCTCTATTCACCACCTATTTTAAGCCACCAAGCTCTGTCTGACTGGCCATTCCCAGCCGGAGAAATCGCTCTCATTGGATGGAAGAAGGCTTTGCTCTCATTACAAATACAGCTTCCCTGGAGTTTGCAAAGAGGGCTCTGGGTTGGCAAAATGCTCCTTTATATAGGCAGGCAAGCAGGGTAGGCAGGCAAAGGCAATAAATAGGGCCATGGCCCAAAGAGAGGGAGAATGAGAAAAAAAGGAATGCTTCCCAGACCCTTATTTCAATCTAGTATGACAGGCAAGTCCCAGAGGGACACTGGGAGACCTCAGAACCGCGGGTAAAGACATCCCTGATCCCAACCTGAGAGGCAACCAACAGTCCCTCTTTTATACAGGCCCCAAGTGGTATCTGCTCTTCAGTGGTACTGACTCGGGGGATGCAGGAGCAGGCAGGTTCCCTGTCCGAGTGGCAGTCACACCTTTTGTCTGGAGACCCACCAATGACTCATGGGAGACCTCAAAGCTGCTACAGCTAAGGCCACCTGGGTGGGGACGGGCCATGGGCCATTTTGGGGTCACAGGACAGCTACGCATTAGGCAAGACACCAGGCATCTTCACTGACCACTGTGGGCAAGGTCATTCTGCCCTGCCAGCCTGGAAGCCAGCTGCCCAGGGTGTCTGCTCCTGGCCCACCCTTCAGCATGAGGGGTTTGGCCCAGGGCTTAGGGGGTGCGGAGGGTTTTCACCCTGGGCCCAAGGCCCCTGTGACCTCAGCCCTCCAGGGCCCTGGCTGCGGCTTCCCAGAGCTCCGGAAGGGTATGAATGCCTGCAGTCAGCCCCCGAGGAGCTGGCCGAGTTCCTGGGGGTCTTCTCTTCATGGCCCCGCTCTGCAGGCTGCATGACCTGCAGATGCCTCTGAAATGGCCACCTTGACTCTGCACCTCCAAAGGGATGTGCAATGTGTGGCTTACCGTGGCCAAGCCCTATCCTGGCCGCCAGCAATGCTAGGCCAGGCTCAGAACACCTTTTCAGCCTGTCTCCAATGCGGCCCAGACCGGAGAAGAGAGGACAGAAGCCTTAACACGGAGCAAAGTTCCCGGCGCAGTGCAGGAGGAGGTCTGGGGGTGTCGGGAGCCCGCAGGCGCCTGGCTTCTCTCGGAGCTCCCAGCGCCAGGAAGGAAAGTTAACTCCAGCTGGGAGGGAGGCCAGGTTGCAAGAGGAAGAACGCCTGCGACCCGCCCGGGCCTCTTACCTGAAGTCGCTGTAGGGGTGGATAATCCAGAACCCGGCCGACTTCACCCGCTCCTGCTCACGCTCCACGGCTTTCTGGCTGCCGAACATCCTCAGGGAGAATTTGTTGACCCCGGGCTGCAGCATGGCCCCGAACTGGCGCTGCATGAAGCCGGCCTGGCCCAGGCGCACCTCGGCCTCGGGGAGGATCTGGTCGCCGGCGGCCGCGCCTCCCTCCACTTTGATAGCGGTGTCCACCGCCGAGGGCGGCTCACAGGAGGCGGAGGCCGGCGGTGGCGGCTGCCGGGGCGGCGGCGAGGCTGCGGGCTGCGCCGCGGCGCCGGGGCGCTCGGGCTCGGCCGCCAGGCCCGGGGGCGTCCTGTCCTCGCCGGGGGACGCGTCGCCCTCGGCGATGAGCCGCCGCTCCTCCGCGGAGTCACGCAGGTGCCCGTGGCCGCCGCCGCCCGGGGCGCCGCCGCCCCGGCTGCCCAGCGAGGCCAGGCTCCCGCGGAAGCGCCGGCAGTCGCCGTTGGTGCTGGACTTGGCCGCGCCGTCCGCCGCCCCGAGGGCCGCGCCCGGGGGCTCGGCGGCCGCCGAGGGCGAGGGCGAGGGTGAGGGCAGCGGGCGCAGCCGGATGCTCCTGCGGCGCGCGTCCTGGCGGCCCCCGGCCGCATCCTCGGCGTCCTCCTCCTCGTCCATGATCCACGCCTTGGCCCCCACCTGCTGCGGGAGGCTGTAGAGCCGCTTGCGCATGGACGGCGGCAGCTTGGCCATGGTGCGGCGCCTGCGGGGCCGCGTCCTGCGCCGCCGGCGGGCCCGTCAGGAGCCCATGCCCGCGCGGGCCGCTCGCCGCGGGAGGCGCCAGTCCCGCCCGCTCCCCACTCCCGGCACCGCCCCCTCCCGGCCCGGCTGGGCGCGGGGACCCCGCGTCGCTCCCTCGCGCCCCGCCCTCCGCCCGCGTGCAGGGCGCGGCGCCGCCGGCCCCGGGCGCCCCGCCCCCGCGGGAACAATGGACACGGGCGGGAGCCGCGCTGCGGCCGCGGCGCCCCGGGAGCCGCTCCGGAGGGCTGAGCGCACGGCCCCGCGCCCCCCGGGCGTACGTCCCGCCCGCGCTGTCCGTCAGCCCTGCCGCCCGCGAGCTCGCGCGCCTGCCCCGGCCGCCGGATCCCGGGCTCCCGCCGGGCTCACATCAGCGACCGCCTCCCCCGGCGCGCCCTCCGGCAGCTCCCGGGCTCCCGCGCCCTGGAATATTCATGAAGACGCCGCAGCCCGCGGGTTGCCATAGGAGCGCCTCCCCGCAGCCGGGCCTGCCTACCTGGGCTTCTTAAAGGGACAGCCACGCGCTGGCTGGGGGCCAGAGGGGCGGGGGGGCGGGGGCGGCGGGGAGGACCCCGGCGGGGCCTTGGGGCCCGAGGTGGGACGCGTCCCTACCCCCACGCCCTCAAGTCTCTCTCTTTGACCGCGGGCTGAGACGCCCCCCAAGGGCAGGGCTTCAGCTGCGGTTGCTAATTCCTCGCCTCAAGATTGCGGGGAGAGGGGAGGGGTCCCCCAGGATCTCCGCCGGGCCCCGGGCTCTCCTTTCCCCGGTCGGGTTTGCTCCTCGCCCGAGTGTCCGGCCCTCCTCTGCGGACGTGTGCAGGCTGTAGGCTGCAGCGCTCCTGCCTTCCCGCAACCCGCCTGGAGAGGGGGTTTCCGGGATCGCGTCGCGTCCCGCGGCTCCCTGGGTTTTCCTGTGCCAAGTGCCCGGGGGCAGCCCCGCGCCGGTATTTCCCCTGCGGAGCCTCCCGGAGGCCGGACGGAAGGGGCCTAGGGGAAACGCGCAAGGCGCGCACAGGGCGCGCGGGTGGGACCCAGCCCTTCGAGGTAAGACTTCGAGGAAATGCGCCCACAGCGGAAGCGGGATCCCAATGCCGGATCCCCCAGCGCGCCTCTCCCGGGGTGAATCCAGTGGGGGTTCCGAGATGATCGGGCTGCAGCCCAGAGCCGGTGGGCGGGCCACACTGGCGACCTGGCACTCTGGGCCTGGATTTGGACTCCCTTCTCCCCGTGTTTCCATCTAGTTGAGACACCTCCATTAGGACCAGCGCTAAGGGAGTCCCAGCTCCATCCTGATGCCCCCCAACGCAGCAAGCAGCTACACAGCCCCCACTGCCTTTGAGTCTGCTGCCTGCCTCTCCAGGCCAGCTAGGATCCAGCTGTGGTCCTCTCTCCCTCTCCCAGAGTTGCATTCTCCAGGCTTAAAGACAAATGCCACTAGCGTAGCCTGAAGTGTGGGTCACTCCTCTCCAGCACCCAGACACCCTCATTAGCTCAAAAATAGGCAGAGATTGGTCCTCGGAAAGAAGGGGTGGCTGGGGAAGGTTGGTGTCTGGGTGAAGTGGAGCCTCAGTGAAGTCTGATGGGAGGGATTCACAAAGGTCCACTCACTCTCTGAGGAATAACGTGATGTTCCTCTTCAATTTTTAAAATTTGAATTCTTAGCCCACTTGTAACCACCTCCCCCCACCAATATACAGCAAGAGCAGGAAATTGGGAGGCAGGATGGGGGGCTGGGAGGTGGGCAGCCTAGCAAGGGCTGTTCTGCTCTACCCTCCGGGCCCCAGGACCTCCCATGGGGGAGGGAAAGACCGGGGGTGCTGATATCACCAGTAGCTGGCGTTTCCACTTTTGAGCAGCTCGGAGCTGACAGCTCTCTGCACAGATGCTGGGCAGCCTAATCCCAGCATGTCCTTGGGTCTCCTTGAGGAGGAGCATTCTTAACGGGCTGAGAGCCCTGCCTGCCAGACAGGGGAAGACCTCCCTTTTGCGCTCTGCCCTGGGCTTTTGTGCCCGCTGGGAGCTGGTCTGCTGCAACCCACCTGCAGGAAGGCAGCCCAGCCTCTCCTCTGGGAACCCTCTCGGGACCACTCAGGTCTCACTTATGGCCCCCCTTTTGGTTGCCATGGCCCATGAGCCCTCATCACTCTGAGCACTGATGACCCAGTGCAGCCTGTGTCCCCTTCTAGACTGAGCTCCCTAGGGATAGGACAGGTCCAACTCATCTCAGGGACCTCAGCGCCAACACAAGGGTGGACAGAGAGCAGGTGAAAGGATGGAAGGTATGCCCGAGATGCTTATTTCTGGGAACTGCTGCCGCAGCCTGGCCAGTAGCCAGAGCCTCCTAGTCCTTCCCCCTCTAGCACCCCATGAACCCTCAGGCCACCTAGTCACAACTGTCTAGGTCCAACTTTGGATACAGAAATGGCCGTTAGATACGTCAGGGCCACAGTAACCCCTGTTGAGGCTTCTGCTGTCTCTTCCACATGAAAACGCTGAAGGAGGTATGTGGGGTATGTTAACAGTTTGGGGGACAGAGGAGAGCCCCAGGCTTGCCCTCAGTGGGCTTCACTCATGCCTAGTAACAGGAAGAAGTATGTGCTAAATCCTGTCCCTGCCATGAGAGCTTTGAGAAGTGAGACTTCACTGAGCTGAGAGCAGTTAGGGAGAGTTTCCCGGAGGAGAAGATCAGATTTGACGAGAGACATGTATCTAACACTTTCTAGTTTCCACCTTATTTGTTCAACCACATAAAATTGTCACTTCGTTGGGCCAAATATGGTCAGATTTTTGCGTGATCAAAGTCTCACACGCCTCATCCTAACAGTCTTACTCCCATTTGCAAGCAAGAGAACACAGAAAGGGCAAATAACTTGCCAACTGCCCCAGCTGTAATACCAGTGACTCAGGCAGAGGCAGGAGGATTGCGAGTTTGAGGCCAAAGGCAGCATGTGTAATTTAGTGAGATCCTGTTTCAAATTAATAAAAATTTAAAAATGGGCTAGGGGTGCAGCTCAGTGGTAGAGCACTTGCAAAGTATGGGCGGGCGAAGCCCTAGGTTCAGCCTCCCAGGACCACAGGAAGAAAAAAAGCAAAACAAAGAACAAAGCCAGAAAATTGCTGTTGTGATGAAAGGGGTGTCTCACTATACGGGACAAGAAAATCATGGCGCTGGAACGCCAGCCAAAGGCCCACAGGTCAGCTCTGCCCAACTGGCTCACTCAGGTGCGTGGGGACAGGCACAGGTACCAGGGGGAGACGGGGCTCTGAGTCTAGCTTGGCTGAAGCAGACAAAGGGGTGAAGAGTAAAGAAGGGATGGCACCCCCACATCCTATAGTCCCCCCATTGCTCCACCTGGGATTCAGGCCCTCTCCTTTCCAGCACTGCCTAGGAGGCCTGGGGTCTGCTCTGCTTCCTCCCACCCAATAGCAGGAATGGGGACCTGGCAAGAAGACGGCACTGAGTCAGGTGGGGGAAGAGCTGAGTTTCTCAGCACCAGGGGGCCTAAAGGAGTCCCCAACGCCTGCATATTCCTGGAATACAAACCTAGAAGGATCGAGTCTAAGAAAGAAGGGAGCTGTGGTTAGCAAAATTCAGAAGACTTAGCAGCAGTGGAGTGAGAGGGAGCCCATCCTGTAACACAACCTCAGACCCTGTCTGGTGGGACCTGGATGGGCAGAGGGGGGTGAAAAATTTCTGAAGTTTTCTTGCTTACAGGCCAAGGGCTTAAAGAGACAGCTCTGCGGTAGGCTAATGGCTTCCACATCCTGCAATGCCAAGATCTTGGCCAGTCCTTGCTTGAAATGAAACACAGACGGGGTAGGGGAAGAGAACAATGTAGGATATTTCGGCGTAAGGTTGCCAACCATCCTTTCTTAGAAGGCTGTCTTTATTCTAAGATTATATCCTTGCCACATTTTCTGTGTTAAAATGCCCTTTTATGAAATCATGGTACTGGGAGATGGTATTTTTTTTATATCCTTTGCCAAGTAGAAAGTTGGCATGGGGTTCTGTGTTTGTTCCCAAAACTCATTTTTGAAATGTTATTGATCTGTGAATTCCAAAAGCCTGAGAACCCCAGCCGTAAGCAATAGAGATGATGCTAGAAAGCAGAAGGTGGAGAATTAGGTTCTTCTCTGTTGGCTGCCTGAGTGTGCCTCGGTCTTCCTCCTGGGTAAAATGGGTTTAATGATGTTCACCTCACAAGCCATTGCAAAGACTCACTGAGAAAATGCGTGCACCTAATGTATGACCTCATGTGCAAGAGTACTCAGTAAGCATTAAATGACTAAACCATGGAATGAAACCTGCACTGGCCCATGGAGGGAAAGACATCTGGCCTTTGGAATCCAATCTAGGGCACATATTTATCCCAGAAATCGCTGTTGTGGCTGGGCGCAGTGGCACACACTTGTAATCCCAGCGACTTGGGAGGCAGAGGCAGGAGGATTGCAAGTTTGAGGCCAAAGGCAACATAGGTAACTTAATGAGATCCTGTCTCAAGTTAAAAAAAATCAAAAATTAAAAAATGGGCTGGGGGTGTAGCTCAGTGGTAGAGCACTTGCAAATTATGGAAAAAGCCTGGGGTTCAGCCTCCCAGTACTTCAGGGAGAAAAAAGAACCAACAGAAATTGCCATTGTGATGAACAGTGTGTGTTGCTGTACAGGACTGTTTAATTTGAATTCTTCGTCGCTTGTGAGTCCTGGATATGTCTCCAAAAGGCAGATCTTCTCTTGGGGACAAGTACTTTACCTGTCCCCAAACCCCACAGGCAGCTGCCTAAGCCACATCAGAGGCAACTGACTCAGGCCACACCCCTGACCCTGTGCACAAGACCCCCAGTAGGGGGTCAGCAGGGGTGTGGGGGGAATATCCAGAGACCGGTGCATCTTCATCTTTTTGTGTGATGTAGACGTGGTCCTGCCCCGTGTGCCTTCTCTGCCCTAAGGCAGGTCTGCTCTGCTGTTTGATATAGACATGGTCCTTCCCTGTGTGCCTTCACTGCCCCAAGGCAGGTCTGCTCTGCCAGGCTGGAGAGGGGTCAGGGACATTTAGATTTCCTACTGGGAATCCTGACCTGGGGCCAAGGCCTCTGAGAAAGAGCAATGTCATCAACAACAGTCCCTGCCTCAAGGCTTCCAGTGAACACAGCAGAAGAGGAAGGGGCACACAGGGCAGCTGGAGTGGAGAGAGAGGTACAGGGAGAATAAATCAAGTAGCCAGTCTTAACCAAGCCTCAGGTGCCCAGGTTTGTGCACCGGTGCATGTAGCTGGCGACTGAGAAGGCAGAGGGATGCCCCAGCTCAGGCAGGGCCTGCCTGAAGCTGCAGCAGACTACTCCAAAGGTTTAAAATTGAGGGTCAGAATAAGTGGCTCAGAAGCTCAGCTAAGAGGCTTTCTTGAGTGTAGTCAAGGTGGGCTTCCTGGAGGAGGTAGAAAGTGAGCTGGGTTTTCTGGGCTGTGGGCTACTCTGAGTGTGTGTGTGTGTGTGTGTGAATGGAGTAGCTGGGCAGGGATGAGACTTGCTACATTCCCTCGGTGGAATTCACAAGAACAAGACCAGGGCCAAGCACCCAGCTTGAGCCACTGAGCTGTTGCCCTAGGCTGGCTCTAGGAGCAAGTCTGCTGTCTGCATCGAAGGACAACACTGGGTCCTTCCTATCCCCCTCCTCCCAGTACCCCCACTCCCTGACGTTGCCATAAAAAGCCCGGTGAGCCCCCACACCCAGTCCCCCTGCAGTCACAATAAGTGAACAAGAAAGTCCCCAGAGGCTTGCCTTCCGGCTGGGCTCCCCATCTGCCTTCACCTCAGTTCAGCCCAGGTCCCTCAGGCTCCAGAGCAGGAGCTATTGAACTGCCCTTCGCCCTGTCCCCTGCCTCTACGCAGGACCCCACCTGGGAGCCCCAAGTCCTTTCATCTCCAGGCCGGTACTGGCTCCATTGCACTTCATCTCCACCTCTCCCCCATCCTGTGCACTGGGCTGCTCCATGGGGCCTCTGCCAGGGCCGGGGTGGGACCTCCTGCTCCCCTCCCTCCCTGACAAGGCTGGAGAAAGATGTGCTGGCAGCTCAGCCAGCTCAGCCAGGCCTGGACTGTGTCTCTGTGCTCTGCCGGGGCTCCAGGACGTCTGGGCCAGCTGGAGAGGGAGGCGCTGGGAGGGGAGGCCCCAGAGGTGCCAGCTGAGTGGAGCTGCCAAGAAATAAGTCACAGAGACTCCTCAGTCCAGAGTCTGGAATTCACCGTCTCTCAGGGCCCAAGTGGGCTCAGACTGCACAGGCACTGGGGGGCAGGTTCCAATAGCCTGGGCTGGAGGCATGAGAAGGGGGGGGGGCCGGAAAAGGATGGGGGAGGGGGAGAGGCTGGCAAGCCCGGCAGGGTCTTGAGGGAGGAAGGGAAATGAAAGCAGCTGGGGAAATAGGGCAGTTTGGGGATCCCCAAGATGGCCCAGGGAGTGAGTTTGGCTGATGGCCCCCCACTGACCCTGGGCTCCTCCCTCCACCCAGGAGGGCCAGCGCAGGCTCTCCTCCTCCCTGCCCTCTCTGCCCTCTCCCCTACATGTCTGCATTTTCTTTTCCCCCCAGCTTCCCCTCTTCCCTTGGATTGGTCTCTTATTCACCCATCTATGTATCCAGCAAGGGTGTGGACCCCCTGCTATGTGATGCTGTGGCATCCAGCCTCCCCATCTGCAGTCACCTCCAGGGGGTGACAAGAACGAGAGGGATTCCCATGCTCTCAAAGGGAAGGCAGGGCCGGGAGCATGTGGTGTAGACAGGTGGCTGGAAGGCAGGGGGAGGAGGCCAAGCAAGGAGGGGTGGGAGGCAGGTGGGTACCTCTGACTTTAAAGATGGCAGGTGCGATTTGGGGCGTGGCAGGTCAAGGGCACAGTGTGAGCGAGAGCAGCCCATGTGCAGCGACAGGGGGCTGGCAGCTGTAGGGACACGGAGGTGAGTACAGGTTAGGACTTTGGGGACAGCCATGAGGTTGTGCCTGGGAAGGCCAGCCCTGTGCTTGGCTGTGCAGCGAGGGGTCCAGAGTAAGATGGCCCCTGCCCCTGGAGGCTCACAGTGGGGTCACAGAGATGAAAGGAATGCCAGGAGCCGTCCTGCCATCCTGGGGCCCTGAGCCTGCAGGTGCACGCAGTGGGCCTCCTCCTGTTGCTGAGCAGGGCTCTCCAGCCCCCTGAGAGACCCAGCTTTGGTCCAGACCGACGCCTGCCCTGCCTCCTGCCCACCAGGCCTGCACATCAGTGTAACCTGCTGTTCCACCAGCCTTCCGCTGGATGCCTTCCAGGGGCTCCGCTCTGCTGCGGAATGAGAACTGCACCCTGCAGGCCACCCTGTGGCACCCGGAGAACAGCAGAGCCAGGGAGAAGGCAGTGGAGACCACCATGCGGGTTGGAACAGACACCGTGCCAAGGCGCTGTGTGAAAGGCCCTGAGACGGGCTGTGACAGTTGTGACACAAATTATGATGGGGGCTGTGAGAGGCAGTGACAAAGACTGGAACACAGACTATGACAGGATTTGTGACAGGGGCTGTGAAAAGGCTGTGACAGAGTGACAGGCTGTGATGGAGACTGACAGAGTCTGTGACAGGTTGTGATGGAGACTAACAGAGAGTGTGACGAGCTGTGGTGGAGACTGTGACAGAGGGTGTGACGAGCTGTGGTGGAGACTGTGACAGGGTGTGATGGGCTGTGATGGAGACTGTGACAGAGGGTGTGACAGGCTATGGTGGAGGCTCTGACAGAGTGACAGGCTCTCATGGAGACTGACAGACAGTGTAATGGACTGTGATGGAGACTGTGACAGAGGGTATAATGGGCTGTGATGGAGACTGTGACAGAGGCTGTGACAAGCTGTGGTGGAGGTTGTGACAGAGAGTGTAATGGGCTGTGGTGGAGGGTGTGACAGAGGCTGTGACGAGCTGTGGTGGAGGCTGTGACAGGGTATAATGGGCTGTGGTGGAGGGTATGACAGAGGGTATAATGGGCTGTGATGGAGGGTGTGACAGAGGGTATAATGGGCTGTGATGGAGACTGTGACAGAGGCTGTGACAAGCTGTGGTGGAGGCTATGACAGAGGGTGTAATGGGCTGTGATGGAGACTGTGACAAAGGGTATAATGGGCTGTGATGGAGACTGTGACAGAGGGTATAATGGGCTGTGGTGGAGACTGTGACAGAGGCTGATGAGCTGTGGTGGAGGCTGTGACAGAGAGTGTAATGGGCTGTGATGGAGGGTGTGACAGAGGGTATAATGGGCTGTGATGGAGACTG